>PVLC010015026.1:0-37935 GCA_004027655.1 Graphiurus murinus
AAGAAGGGGAAGAAGCACACAATGACCAGGCTGAGCTTCCAACTAAATAAGAAGGCGATGATCATGGCCACGACAACGTTAGTGAAGGAGTTGACCATCATCCCAATTTGAGAGCCAGTAGCCTGCAAATTAAACATCAACACATCTCAGTCTTTTTCATCAAATGCCATTATGTGAAAAGTTTACTTTATATCAAAAATATAGGTCTCGTTGTGACAAAATATACATAACATAGAATCAAAGACTTTAGCCATTCGATACTTCATATGAGTAGAATAATAAAATATTTATCCTTCTGTCTCTGGCTTGTTTTTAATAAGAATAATGTTTTTAAGGTTCATCTATATTACAGGACATGTCAAACTTTCATTCCTATTGAAGGCCAAATAGAAAAGATTTTATGTCTCTCTATCTTATTTATCTATTCATAGTTTTATTTATTCATCCATTGAGGAGCACCTGGATTATATCGCTTTTTGGCTATTGTGAATAATACTGCTATAAACACTGGTGGACAAAACAGTTCAAGTCTCTGCTATCAATTCTTTTGGTTATAGACCTAGAAGTGTATTTGCTAGGTCACATGATAGTTCTTTGCTTTAAAAAAGTAGATTATTTCAAATGATGAGACTGGAATAATAAATGTCTACTTTATTCACAGCTTCTCTGAAGCTCATCTATTGACTAGCTCATCTCCTTTTACAGATGTCCAAGCTAGAACAGCCTGTCTGAGATTAATGTAGCCCTAAGCATGGGCTACAAATCTCATTAGCCTATGCATTTGGCTTTTTTGAAGACAGTCGGGCTGTAGGCTGATGGTACTATTACTTATTACTTATGGTTCAGTGAAGATTAATGCTTACTCTGTGATTATAATTTTGAAGTTGAAACCAGACTATAATAAGATCTTACTTTGATTCTCATTAAAAGCAGCCTGTTCACTGGTACAAAGTTACATGCTAGATTTTTTTTTGTTGTTGTTCTGGGGATTGGACCCAGGGGCATTCAACCTCCAAGCTACATCCCCAGTCCTTTTTTTTGTAACAGGGTTTGCCAGCTTGCTGAGAGTCTCACTAAGTTGCTGAGGCTGGCTTCAAACCTGCAATCCTCCTGTCTCAGCTGTCTCAGCCTGCCAAAAGTAGAAACACAATACACCAGAACCTATGGGATACAGCAAATCAGTGCTAAGAAGGATTTAGATTTTAGAGTTACTTTTTTTATGAGTGCCTACATAAAAAAAGAAAGATCCCAAATAGCCCAATGATGCATCTCAAGTTAGAAAAGCAAGAACTACCCCCCAAAATTAATTGGGGTGATAGCTTTCTACTGTAGTTTTACTCCCATTCTGTAAGCTGTCTCTTTGCTCTGATGATTGGTTCCTTTGCTATGCAACAGTTTTTAGTTTGATGTAATCCTTTCGTCAATTATATATTTTTCCTTATCCTTGTGCTCACTTGCTTGCCCCTGGCCTCCATGATGTGAGAGCAGGGCCTTGCTCCCTCTCCTCCCTCACTTCCCACTTCCTGTCGCCATGCTCTGAGCTTCAGACCCTGGCCACATATGGACTGAACCCAGAATCTACAAACAAACAAACAAACAAACAAACAGAAAACTGTGAGCAAATAAATCTTCCTTCCTCTAAGTTGATTGGCCAGTCATTTTGGATTATGTCCATGAGAATATTGACTGAGACAGATGGCTTCCCATGTTCATGGATTGGAAGAATTATTAATTCTGAAATGTTTATGCTATACAAAGTGATCTACAGATTCAATGCAATCCCCATCAAAATACCAATGGAATTTTTCAAGGAACTAGAAAAAAGAACCCTAAAATTCATATGTAAGTATAAAAGACCCTGAAAAGCCAAAGCAATCTTGAGCAAAATGATAAAAATTGGAGACATCTCAATATCTAGTTTTGAGCCATATTATAGAACAATAGTAACAGGAACAGCACACTATTGGCATAAATAAGCACATACAATAATGGAGCAAGATAGAGAACCAAGAAATAAACCTACACCTCTACAGCCAACTGATTCTTGACAAAGATGCCAAAAACATACATTGAAGAAAGGACAGCCTCTTTAACACAAATGGAGCTGGAACAACTGAATTATCCACACACAGAAGATTGAAATTAGACCCTGTCTCTCACCCTGTACAAAAATAAAATTGATATAGATCAAACATCTTAATATAAGATCCAAAACTTCAAAACTATGAAAGGAAAATATGGGAAACATTTCAAGAAAGATTATGTCAAACTAAAAGCTTTTGCATAGCAAAGGAACCAATCATCAGAGCAAAGAGACAGCTTACAGAATGGGAGTAAAACTATAGTAGAAAGTTATCAACCCAATTAATTTTTTTTCTTCCAAGAGTTTCACAAACCATGGTTTGTTAAAAAAATATCTTTTTGTTCTCTTTTCATTTAGATAGAAAGCAAATAGAGATGTTGGGAGGTGAATTTGGCTTTTATCACTTTAATTCAATGTTTGGTTTGATAAAGGAATAGCATTATCTTGCACAGGTATATTGAGTCTCTTAAACAAGGCTGTATGCTGATGCTGGGGTTTAGAAACCTCAGATTTGTCTCATTTTGTTAGAAAGACAGCTCTTTGAAGGCTTCAAGATTCCAAACAGCAATTTCTTTCTTTCCCTATTTTCTAAGTGGGATCTTTCAGAGCTGCTCAGAATAGTTTCTCATTTTCCAATGTTAATCACATTCTGGGCATCTTAGTAAAGAGGCATCCATGCACCCTTTGCTTCTGCTTTCTAGGGGACACTATTGAGTCTCATGGAGTTCTAGCTTCTGGGCCTGAAAATAGTGGAAGATACGAGTTTCAGAAAGTCCTTCTCAGATGTGAGACTCAGAGGAAATACCAAACTCTTACAGACTGTAATGCATGCCATAACACAGATTTTAGGCATTGCCTAGGGGACACTGTGCTTTGGCTCTCATGTATCAGCATGAGAAATGGTGGAAGATGTAGCTCTGGAGTATTTCAATCCCACTAGTGTAGTTACTAATCCACAAGAAACACTTAAGTGACTATCAGAATGCTCTATGGTAAAACCATCTTCACCAGTTAATACTCCTTGCTTCCCTCCTGTTATGGTCTGAAAGTGTCCCTCCAAAATTCATGTTGAAACCTAATCCCCACTGTGGGAGTGCTAAGATGTGGGGCCTTTGGAAGGTATTTCTCCTTTATGAGTAGGATTCATGCCACTGTAAAGAAGCCGACAGGAGCATCCTAGCCCTCACCAGATACTGAAACTGCTGGTACCGTGATCTGGACCTTCCCAATCTGCAGAACTATGAGAAATAAATTTCTATTATTTATAAATTACCCAGTCTAAGACACTTTGTTATAGAAGCCCAAACAGACTAAGGACTAACTTACTCCTTGAACTTGGGAGGCATCTGTAGCAAGCCTTGTTGCCAAAGCTCCAGGGCTGTTTCTGCGGTCATCAAACCAGCCAATGTCTTGCCCTAACATTGCCTTGAATCCCAGTTTTCGTAGCCTTTTTGTGAGGAGCTCTCCAGATTTAGCAAAGGAGTATCCCTAAAACATAAAGAAGGGGGTTTTAGTGGTACTTCAACATGAAAAGAGGGGAAATAGTTAAATTACTTAATGAAAAATAAAATGCCTTACCTGCAGAAATTGGGTGAAAAGGGATACACAGCCCAGTGCTACAAAAAGTAGGCACACACTATTAATGCTTGATATTTGTTCCTCTTTATCAGGAAGTGAAAAATTCTTTGGAAGATAGTAAACAAGAAAGAAACATTATAAATAATAATCAAAGTTCAAACATGCTTAAATGAAATTTCTCTTTATACATCATTATACATTTGTCCAAACCCATAGAATACACACTAAGAGTGAAGAGTGAGCATTAATATATACTGTGGACTTTGGCCAATCATGATGTACCAATGCAGGTTCATCAATTGTAATGAATGTCCCACCCTAGTAGGAAATGTTGATAATATGGAAGGGCGGGGTGGTGGTATGTGGGAAATCATTGTACCTCCCTCTTAGTTTTGCTGCGAACCTGAAACTGCTTTAAAAAAGAACAAAGTCTTTAAAATTAGTTTCATTTTAAACATACTAACAATTAAACCACTTTCAGCTATGAACATTACCATGATGCATTTTAATCTCTTATGGAGCAGGGTGCCTGGCAAATGAAAACCAATGGTGAGAATTAACAAAATTTTTGCATGGTTTCTTTGCCTGATTTAAGCAATTTTGTTGACTTTTCTCTGACAACGAAGAAAAAAGATGATGCAAATGCAAATCCTTTAAGTAATAAGGCAAAGAAAGAAAGAAGGGATGGAGGAAGGGAAGGAGGGAAGGGAATGCCTGAGAATGTTAATCCAGGGCAAAACTCAAAGCATTGTTTTAACTTGTATCTTGCATAAATAATAGCTGCAAGAAAATTGATTTTCACATTGGGACATTTGCCTACTGTTCATTTCACACATATAAACTAGTTTTCAGATATAAACTATTTGCTATATGTATATGAATATCGTAGTTCATGTTCAAATGAAATCTAAGTATTTTATATCATTAAAAAAGCAACTAGTGGCCGGGCCTGATGGCACACACCATAATCTCAGTACTGGGGAGGCTGAGAAAGGAGGATCGAAGGTTCGAGGCCAGTCTCAGAAATTTAGCAAGACCCTCAGTAACTGAGTGAGACCCTGTTTCAAAATAAAAAATAAAATATGGCTGGGGGTCTAGCTCAGAGGTACAATGCTCCTGAGTTCAATCCCTAATACCAAAAAGACAAAAAACAAAACAAACCCCCCCAAAAAACAGAAACAAAAGCAATTGGGTATTAAGGGTAGTAGAATTGACTTAGAAAAGAAAAAAATATATAGATTTGAGACTAAGATTGTTGCCTCTAAATCATAGGAAGCTATGATCCCCCTACTCCTCAAAAAACTACATGAATAAAATGTATGTGAGTGAATGAATCCTGGGGCATTCTACCTCTAAACTATATCCCCAGCCCTTTTATATTTTATTTTGAAACAGGGTCTCACTAAATTGCTGAGGCCAGCCTCGAACCTGCAATCCTTCTGTCTCAGCCTCCCAAGTACTTGGATTACAGGTGTGTGCTACCATGCCCAGCTATGAGTGGAGTTCTTTAAGTCTACAATGACTAGTATATGATACTCATAAATACACAACAAATTTACAGAGATTTGCTCAAGTAACTTTTTTTTTTTCTTTTTCTTTCTTTCTTGTGTGTGTGTGTGTGTGTGTGTGTGTGTGTGTGTGTGTGTGTGTGTGTATGTGTGTGTATGGTACTGGGGATTGAATCAGAGAACATTCTGCCTCTGAGCTACACCCCAACCCTATTTTGAAACAAGGTCTCACTAAGTTGTGAAGGGCCTCACTAAGTAGCTGAGGCTGGCCGCGAACCTGAGATCCTCCTGTTTCAGCCTCCCAGTTTGGGATTACAAGCGTGTGCCATGCCTGGCTCAAGTAACTTATTGAGAACCAAGCTGATGCAATAAGAAAATTAGGTCAGGCTTGATGATACATGCCTATAATCCCAGTACTTGGGAGGCGGAAACAGCAGGATCACAGGTTTGCCACTAGCCTCAGCAATTTAGTGAGACCCTCTGCTACTTAGTGAGACCCTGTTTAAAAATAAAGTAGGGCTGGGGTTATAGCTCAGAGGTAGAATACCCCTGGATTCAATCCCAGTACCACACACACAGAAAAAAAAAATGCTGGGCGTGGTGGCATACGCTTGTATCCTAGTACTTGGAAGGCTGAGGCAGGAGGATCACAGGTTCGAGTACATCCTCATCAAGAGAAAGAGAAAGAGAGAGGGAGAGAAGAGGGAGAGGAGAGAGAGAGAGAGAGAGAGAGAGAGAGAGAGAGAGAGAGAGAGAGAGAGAGAGAGAGAAGAAGAAGAAGAAGAAGAAGAAGAAGAAGAAGAAGAAGAAGAAGAAGAAGAAGAAGAAGAAGGAGGGAAGGGAAGGGAAGGGAAGGGAAGGGAAGGGAAGGGAAGGAAGGAGGGAAGGAAGAACATATTCCAATGACATTGCCATGCAATGAAGTGGATTTTAGCTACAAAAAAATCAGGGTACAAAATTCAGAATAAATGAGGGAACTGTTCAATAAACCTTTTTTATTGTTATGAAGTAATTTGGGTAACTAGAACAATGTCATCAGTTATGCAAAGGTAACCATTTATTCAGTAATTATTTATTGAATGTATACTATATGCCAAATAAATGTCCATGAAAGCAATGTGTATTACTCCATTAGCAAATCTCTTTTTTTGTAAAGCAAAACTAATCTGCTCAAATAATCACAAATTCCAAAGGAGTGGGATAGAAGTTTCTAGATTAATGATATTTTACTGTTTCCAGGATAGAGTTTCTAGAGTCTTTATGGTTTTTAACACACATTAAAAATGGCTTGGGAAGACAATAGAGTAATTCTTTCAAACATAGCACAACTCACAAGTTTATAGAGTTTAGAAACTCAGGAATTTGAAATTATATTTTAGTTTGTCTTTTAAAACCACTATATAGCCTGGCATGGTGGCACATGCCTGTAATCCTCGTACTTGGGAGGCTGAAACAGGAGGATCACAAGTTGGAGGACAGCCTCAGCAACTTGATGAGACTCTGAGCAACCTAGCAAGACCTTGTTTCCAAATAAAAATTTTAAAAACTAGGGATGGGGGTATAGCTTTGAGGTAGAATGCCTCTGGGTTCAACCCAATCCAATACACACACACTTAAAAAATACAATAAAATAAAATCACTATACAACCCTGAAATCCCAAACTGTGGTGCCACAATTGTCATTCCTCCCAAAGGTCAGTTGTTATAACAATGGACTCAGCCAGGTGTGGTGGTACATGCCTGTAATCCCAGTACTTGAGAGACTGAGACTGGAGGATTATAGGTTCAAAGATAGCCTCAGCAACATAGTGAGACTCTGAGCAACCTAGTGAGATCCCGTTTCAAAATAAAAATAAAAAGGGCTGGGTGTATAGCTCGGAGGTAGAATGCCCCTGGGTTCAATCCCCAGTAACACAACAAATAAATAAATATAACCATGGACTCGAAGAGAATTAAATTTAGTCCATTTAATCCTTGTTTCATAGATGGAAAACTAAAGCTTAAAACATCAAGTCCTTTGCCTAAGTTCATTAGCTAGTGTTTTTTCTTGGATAAGGAAATGCTTCTTTCTCAGCTTCCAGTGGTTTTCTTCTAGGAAGGCTCTTTTGGCTTATGGTATTATCTACTTTCCCAGGGTTAAATATAAATAAATAAATAAATAAATAAATAAATAAATAAATAAATAAATAAATAAATAAATAAATATTTAGCTAACATTAAAATTCACGCCTCATGCTACATAAGAAGAGACTAAGCCTCATCAAGGATAAGTCATTTGCTAAAGTGCACCCAGATAGTAAGTATAGAGCCAGACCTACAGCAAGGCCAGGGTCAGCTGAACTCCAAGTTCACCCTTTTTTCCCAGCATGCTATGCCCAAATTGCTGTGGTCAGAGACTTGGCACATTTTCCAAGTCAGGTAGTCACAGGGAGAGTGAGGTAGGTAAATTACACCTTACGTGTATATTGAAGCTTGGCTAGACGAGCAACCAGTTCCCTAGTAGGGCCCAGTTATGTGCTGGACCCATGTTCCACAGTGTGGCCTCAATGGGCCTCAGGTGAATATTGTGCCTTTCGGGTATGTCAGAATGAAAATAGAGCAATTAAAAGCAGAATGAAAATAGAGCAATTAAAAGCTGAGGAAAGCACCTTGAGTTTACTGGTGAATATGTGATCATTATGCTAAGAGACAAATAGAAACACTCTTGTTTACCTGAGAGGAGAGGGTAACTTGCTTAGCATCTTTCTTTTAGCAAATATAACCCTGTGAGAACACTAATGATAGGCCAACTTTGGATTTCACCAACTATATCCTACTCCTCTGGTCTGGCAGCCCCTAAGTAAAAAACCCAATTGCTCCTTCTAGGATTTCTGGTTGCCACCAGAAGAGTCACAGAGAATATTCTTTGCACCAGTGACTGAGTAGGAGGCAGGAGTTATAGCTGAATTGTCATTTTTTTTTTCTGACTTGGCCATTTAATAGACCAGTAGAGCTGGAAGATAGCTTTGCAATCATCTTTGTCAATTCTTCATCTTATAGTTGAGGAACCCGAGGCCCAGAACAGTGGGTTCTTGATGTGACCCCAGGGCATGCAGGACATGGCAAGTAGCTAGTAGAGCCAGTAGAAAAGCCTCCTAACAGGGAATGCAGGCTCATATACATAGTTTGGGTGAATATATTCTTTACTCTGCTTTTTATAAGGGAGGAAGATATAATCAACAAAGCTGATATTCTGGGTTTCTTTTAAAAAGCAAACATCAGAAATTGGACATGGTGGCCATGTCCCTGCAGTCTCAGCTGCTGGGGAGGCTGAGACAGGAGGATCACTTGAGCCCAGGAGTTCAAGGGCAGCCTGAGCAATCCAGGGAGACTCTGTCTCAAAAAACCACAACAAAACAAGTCAACATCTGGGGTATAAGCTTCAGTCCTTTCAGATTCATCCTTATTCCCTACACCTTCTAGACCTGCCTCTGCTCAGCAAGATTCATTTCCAGAGCCTCTTCCTGCTAAAATGGCAGTTTTGCAGGGCAGGGAGAGGTCCTAATCTTCTTGTCCTCCACCCATCCCCGACACCAGCAACAGTGCCTAGCAAACAGGAAGTCACTAACAACTATGTGTTGAATGATGAGTGGATTTTTCTGTTGATTGTGTGTCTTCCTCACAGACTGGAGACTCCACTGGGGAAAGTACTACAACTGCTATGGCATTCCTGAGTCCTTACTTAGCATGGTGTCTCAGGGAGACAATCAATGTCTGTTGAGTCACCACAAGAACATTTCTTTGGATACTGCACTTGCTAGGAAATTAAGAACTTTAATTTCTTAAAATGTTTTCAGCATTAAAGGTTGTGGCACCACATATCCAGAAATTCATTTAGCCAGAGTTGAAGGTCCCTGTGTTTCCAATTTCCTACCCCCTTGAAAGTAAGGTGATTTTCTCACCTACCACAGAGGGGCAGTGTGAAAAATTAAAGCGGTGGCTTTTGAGGCCCACATTTTTTAGTGTTTGGGCACACCCAATTGACTTGATTTTGTTTGTGGATTTTCCAGGTCTTCCTATACAATTCATGCTTATGGGGACATTTTTATGACCGGGATGTCTATCAAAGATGACTAGAGAGAGATGTAGAGGGGGAGCTTAAATTGCAAGCTTTTATCATTTAACTAAACTCTGGTGTGGTACACCAGTAAAATTCCTTGTTCGTGTTGCCATGAATAAGCTAATATTTTTTAGGTTCTAGACTTCCTTCTTTGTTGACCTTAGAGGGTGTGTGTGTGGGGGGTGGGGGGGTACCAACTAAGAAAGTATGGTATCTTGATAACTAATTTTGCAATAATAAGGTTTATTAGGATCTGGTTCTATACTGACTGGATTCGAATCCCAGCCCTGCCACTTGCTATCCTAAGTTCTCTGAGCCTTGGTTTGCTCCTTTATAAAATGGAATAATAAGAATCCTCTATTGCAGATGGTTATTAGGAAACATTAATAAGCTACTGTATATAAAGTGCTTGCTTACATAGTGCCTAGTACATATTTGTTGTTATTTTAGCAATAAAGTCAGATGGAGAATATAAAAATTCCTAAGAAACAAATATTGCAATAAGCTTCTTTTTTTATCCTTGTCTTATTTTTACATTTTTCTTGTTTCCTCCCCACTTTCCCCTTCAATAACAATCAGTTTGAGCACAGAGAATTATACATGACTCACAAACACCTATTCAAGTTAAACTTTGTACCTCGGCTGCTCAGCAGGACTACACGTTGCCTAAAATCCTTCTGCATTATTTAGCAGACCAGCTAAATTACATTCTGATTTGGTTTGCATACAGGTAACTTCAGCTCTAAATCCACAGTAACAGTACAACTTTTTTTTTTTTTAATAGGAAAGATGACTCTTCCAGTACCCTGCCAGCCCAAACAAGAATTCTCAGTGTCACCTTCTCACCCTCTGTGATGGAGACCCAATGAACTCTTTGTCCTCTAGAGATGAGAAAAAAAATAAAAAAGCGAGGAAAAAAAAACCCTAAGTATGTTAAACAAAGAGCTGACCCATTAAATATTGTAAGAGCCATGGATTCAAAAACAGAAGGTGTGGGGAGGGGGAAGCTATTCCAGCTATTTGCTTACCCCAACAATCTGGCTGAACAGAAAGGCATAAAGAGGCGTGACTGCCCCGTTAACAGCTGCACCCACAGACCCTACCAGCATGTAGGGCCATTCCGGAGCATTGAGTTTCATAATCCTTCTCACAGGGGCAGGCTCAACTTCTTCTTCCACAAGAATCTCCTGGTCCTGGAGGGGAGACACGTTTACATTAATCATCCAGATGTGCACACAGACATTCTGCATATACTCTTGGTTATGAGTGACTTCAAAGATCTATGAACTGTGGGTTACTTTTTGAGGAAGGGTTTGGAATTGCCATGACTTGGATGCGCTAGGACCTCCAGGACTGCTCAGCTGGTGGGAGTTTATAGTTCTCATTTCACAACCACATATGTACCAACTCTCAGGGAGTAGAAAGTATGTGGAATCTTTGAAAGTAAAAAATTCTAGTTATAAAATCTTTTGCTGTAGTGTATTTACACATGGGAGGACTTGAGAAATTTTCAAGATATGTTCTTCATAAATGTCAAGGTTCTGTGTTCTAGTAACTGGCTAACCCTCTGAGGCAGGCCAGTATATCTGAAACAAAACTATTTACAGTTTTTAAGGTGGTACCAACAGTTATCATTTACTTGTTTTCAGTAAGGTTTCCCTTAATTAGTGCCCCCAAAGTAACCAATACTCCATTGGATTTCTAAACTGCACATTTTTCTCATGAGGAATGAAAATTATTATTTCTCTGTTCTGACCTTCTTAGTTGTCATTAAAGTGTCAAAGCTAGCAACTTTTTCTCCTCTTGAAGGCAAATATTACATATATAACCCTACTGTTTTGCTCATATTTTTCCTTGCTATCAGTATTACTCAATTCTTGGTCTTTAGCCCAATTTATCCAATACTTTGTTAAATTTACTACTCATTCTGTTTGAGAAAGGGTTCTGAGTGACTTATATAGATTAGTATTGATTTAAAAAAACTTTTTTCTATTAAAATATACTAAAAGTATCTATAGAAAATTGACTACAAAACCATTCATGAATGTTCTTTCACTAGCACAATTGTAATTTATCCTTTAGGAGGCTAAATGTCAGGACTAGATAACAGCAAAGCTCTTCAAAAACTTCCCCTTGGCTTACAAAGTCAAAGTCGACATTACCAATTCAATTTAAATAAAAGGCTGGCATCCTGTCCATTCATTATAATTGCAAGCCAGATAGACTGGAGGATGGCAGCCCAGGCTGGTGATGAATTTGCCATCGCCTCCATTCGAGGCTTCCCTTGGCTGCTTCATCATTTGCACCTTGTCATTGCTACTCACTCGTGCAGCAAATCCTTCTGCTCAATTATTTCATCTCTGACAGCTTACCAATTTCAGGCCACCAAGGCCAGAGAGAAGAAGGATGCCTGGGAAAGCATGTGTGGAACAGGCATAGAAAGAATAAGGTGCTCAGACCAGCCCCATGTGGCCACCGGAGGAATCGATCACCAAGCGCTTCAGTTCTCTGAGCCCCAGGTGCTCATCTGTAAAGTGAGTTGGACTAGGATACAGTCTTTCTGGACTGTATTTCTGCATATCTTGTAAGCAGAGGCACTGAGTGCTTTTGTTCAGACTTTTGTACAAGGATGTTTGTATAGGAAACAATGCTGGAAGAAAGAGGCGGAGCCTTGGCCCCAAGTAGCAAGCCCATCTGTCCATTATAAAAAGGCCAGGATGCTCAAGCCCAGGGTTCCTCTTGTATAATATACCTCATCCCACTTGCTGATATCCTCTGGCCCTCTTTGCATCACCTTGTGGGAACTGGGGCTTGAACTGGGGAAAAGTGGGAAATGCTAAGCTGCACTTACTGCTGTTGATCTGAGTAACTGAGCCCTTTATCTCGGACTCAAGGCTCTCAAGTGTTCTGCCAGGATCCATGAAATTTCACCAGGCTAACTGGATAGCTTACCACAGAGTGCAAAAGAGCAGCCTTTTCAGTTCTAGACAGAGGCTGGTGTCCAGATCCAGAGGCTCAGAGATATGGGGCTGATGATTAAAAACACTGAGTTCTGGCTCTCATCATCAGCAGGTCTTAAGTGTGAATCTGTACACTGTGTGTGTGTGTGTGTGTGTGTGTGTGTGTGTGTGTGTGTACTAGGATTGGACCCAGGGGCGCTCTACCTCTAAGCTACTAAGCTACACTCCCAGCTCTATTTATTTATTTGTTTGCTTATTTATTTATTTATTTAGAAACAGGGTCTCTAAGTTGCTGAGGGCCTCGCTAAGTTGCTAAGGGTGCCTGGAGCCTGTGATCTTCCTGTGTCAGCTTGGGATTACAGGCATGCACCATGGTGGCCCAGCATGAATCTGTACCTTAAAAAATATTCTTCAGGTAATTCTGGTGACCAAGGCTTGGACTATAGAAGCCTCAGAAGTATATGATCTCCAACACTCCTCCTACCACTAAATGTCTAGAATGTCTGGGATTCTATAATTGGACTTTAGAATATATCAGTTGTGCTGCATCTTCTAAGAATTTGCTTCCAAACTTGTGAAGACATGTTAACACTCACTGGATTCTACCTGCTCCCGAATAACATTAAACTTCAGTACTTCCTAGAAACACTGCCCCACAAGATGGTCCACTCATAGTGTGACAGGATAGAAACTGTCCTGACTTTCTGACACACAAAATTATCCCTAACCCAAAGCAACAATACCAAAGGTATTTTAAAGCAATATGAAACAATTTTTGCCCAGTAGTTTTTTTGTTTTATTTTTGTGGTACTGGGGATTGAACCAAAGGGTGTTTTACCTCTAAACTACACCCCCAGCCCTATTTTATTTTGAAACATGTCTTGCTAAATTGCTGAGGGTCTCACTAGTTTGCTGAAACTGGTCTTGAACCTGTGACCCTCCTGTCTCAGCCTTCCAAGTACTGGGATTACAGGCATGCACCACCATACTTGGCTTGTCCAGTAGTTTTTATTCCAAGATAAACTAACAAGAAACAAAAAGTACCAAATTAAAATAATTTTCTTTTGTCTCCCTATGCTAAAAAATCGGCTTTAAAGGAAACCATCTCTAATCTCCCCCACCAAATGCTAGAAAATTAGTTCCCAAATAATGGACTTTTGATTGAACTACACTTGATATAACTGAATAAGCAGTAGATGAATAAAATGACTATAAAATATAATTAAAGTTATTCAGTAAAGAAACATTTAACCTTAGACTTTGAAAAAATAAATATAAAGGGAAACTTAATAAATTAACAGCAATTAAGTAACTCCCATAGAGAGGTAAAATTATCAAGTTTCTATGCGCATCCTCACAGCAGAGCTTAGACTTCTACTGTGGTAAGTTGCACAAGACTTGGTTTTTTTCTATCCTATGGAAAGAAATAATGGGCAAACCTGTCAGCAACTCCATGACAGGCAGAGTGTGGGTAGCTCTTGCTCATCTTTGTATCCCCAACACAATCCCAAGCGCCTGATGAATGGAATGCAGCCGATGTGTAGTAGATGAAAGAATGAACGAAGCTTTCATGCCTCAGCGTGTACATACAACAGAATGTTTAAGATTCTCAATTGCTCACATGCCATGCAGATGGTTCAATGCTAAAGGATGGGCTTTCCCCAGCATCCCTCCCTAGGTCTACTGTGTGGTCCAGGGGAAAATGTCACTTTCTACTTGAATCTTATATCCTGCTTTCTAGACTTTATTACACTGGTTTCTGTATTCCTATAGACAGGAGTCTCCTGCCTTGATAAAAAAAAAAATTTGAAGATTTGATGACAAAACAAAACAAAACAAAAGGTAAGATAAAGGAGCTGAGATTTTCCAAATGAACAAATACCAAAAATGCCAATAGTCATTTTTATGGATATGGTCTCTTTCCTTTCTCTTCACCAAGTCTTAAATCCCATCTTAAAGGTTAGCTGTGATGAAGTGACAGATTTCTAATGGCTTGGTCTCATATACATTCTGCTTTTTTTTTTTTTTTTTTTTCTTTTTTTTTAGCTTCACTGAAAAAGATACCTAAGTATTAGAGACTGAGACCTCTAGCCTACATGTTTTCCCTAACCCTAAACTTGACTTATGAATATTCTATCTAAGATCTGACTCCATTTGTGGGAACTAAGGGTATAGCTTGGAAAGCGAGGAGAAATGGGCTTAGCTCTGTCACTAGCTGAGTTTTTGGGTAACTCTAGGTGCAGTTTGGAAACAGATTTCTAAACCGGTCCCTTCCAGGGGTTCAGACAATGCTCTAAGAGACCACAAGGTGGAGACAAGCGCTTTGTGTGAGTAGATCTTCAGTAACATAAGATAGAACATCTATCCATGGACAGAAGGGAAGGTTAGGTCTTCTACATCAAAATGAGAAAAAGAAAAGACTTTGACAATACTGATGCTTGCAGAATTTAATGTATTAAAATACTTTTAGATACTAAAACTGAACATTTACTCCTACGATGTCACTTGGGATTCGAAATTTCACTAGACAAGTTTTATTAACACTAAATCTGTAGTTTTCATTTTAAAATAAATGATTCAGTCTGATACAATTATCCTACAAACAAGCAGTATTAATGTGAAATCTTTCCTTCTTGGAGTATTAGTAAAATAACATCAATTCCCTTATTATTTTTTCCCTGTCTCTCTTCCCTAGAGAGAACATAAAGTAGCATCTTTTTAAAAATTATACAGGTTGATCTATAGTTGATTTTATGGTTTTATTCTTAATTTATAATGCTGACAACTAAAGTATAACATGGAACATTTTAATCTTTCTAAAACTAATTCCTACATTGATTCAGATTTTCTTTCATCTGATGACTCCCTTTTGAGCTTTTCCTGCGTTAGAAGAGCTCTGGGGGTCTCTTCTCCAGATCTCTGGCTCTGATGGTTCTCTGTGACTGTGCTAGGCCACCCACCAGCTTAAATAAAAGCAAAAAACTCACTTTTATTTCCCTTCCTCTCTCCCTTCCTCTCTCCCTCTCTTACTCTTACCAAATATTTACCCAGAAATTAGAAAAAAAAAAGTGAAAATTTTTAATATAATCAGTAGTGATATATTTAAATTTCAACGCAGTATTTGATTCTTTCTCCCTTGAAGCTCTAATAAACTTCTCATATAATGCACCTTTTAGTTATCTGTGACACCATTGTGGATATAAATGAAATGGCTATTTCCAGAACTAGAAGAGAAGTATAGTCTTTAATGTCACAGTGCAGGAAGAAACCAGGCTTGCAAATGTATTTTCTCTCACTGTGATTCAGTCCACTACTCTGAAGAGTGTTCTCTGGAATTGTTTAAACCAACTACATTAGTTATCGAGACCTCAATTTATTCAAGATTAATACACTGAAACAAAAGGGAGTCTTAATAACTCATCTTTTATAATCATAAGATCATAAATAGTACTGTGCTTTATCCCAAATATTTCCTTCATGAACCAATGTTTATAATTACCTCTTACATGTTGGAATATTATTGAAGAGAATTCGAAATTACATCATGCATAATGCATGTGCTTGTAATTAAAATATTCCCTGACTTGTTTGCTTGGATAAATATTAGAGTGTGGGCTTTATTTTTTCATTCTAATTGAAAAATCTCCGGATGCCCTAGTTGGTGCAGCTCTGGGCTAAGTGCTCAAAGTGATTCAAACAGAATTAAGATAAAGCCACTAAATTTAAGAAACTTATGATTTAGTAATGGGAGAGGACAACCTGACTTTATAAGAGAATTTACATGGAAAGTTTTAGTGAAGGGCGTATAGTGATGGAAGGTGAAAGTCTGAGGGCCAGGAAAGGCTTGGAGGAGCCTGGATGGCCACCTCACGTGAAAGTTAGATGCTGTCCCCCCAGTAGAGCACCCGCATCCTCAGGACGAAACCTTTATATTGCTGTAAGTGCTGGTTCTCCTTCCATCTCTTTAACTTTTATGCTATTTTGAATTCATGTTAAAATTAATAGTGCTATTTAAAGTAATAAAACAATTATTTTAAATTGTGTGAAGTAAATAAATGCCCATAAAACCTAATTGTTCTCTATAATTCAAAAAGTGTGATGTTTTGTATAAGGTCTAGCCTTTGTTGACCAAATGCTTTTACCAATTTTATTCTAATTTAAGAGGAAGATGGCAAAATTTGAGAAAAAATGTTTGGGGGGTATTCTTTAAAGCATTAAAAGGATACCTTCATATAAGCAAATAATTTGCTAAATACATACACTAAACAAATTTCCTGGGTTTATTAGGATGGTTCATTTAAAAACTTTTAACTAACCCTTAATAGTCCAGTTTTTAGTTAGCATATATTCTTACAAGTAATGAATTAACTAATCTGTTTCTTTTTTTAAAAAAAACTGTAAAATTTAGAATTTTCACCAGGTCTTAATGTTCCCATAGACATACACCTAGGAAACATATATGCTCAGGTTTAAAGGGCTCACAGTGGTCTCCAGGAGAGACTTCTTCCACCCCACCATGAGAGTTTGATGCCTGACCTTTCTATCTTCATACGTCGATTTATGGTCTACAACAGCTATCGGAGATTCATGTGCCAGGTGGGAAAGTTGAGACTTGGAGCGCTGCCGAATGGAAGCTCTGTAAAAAAAACACAAAGATGGAAGAGTCTGTAGATGACGGGCAGGCTGGAACAGGACTCACCTGTGTCCAAGTTTACACCATGGGGCCAATAAATAGAAATGTTTGTAGGTCTCATGACAACCAGGGAAGGGAGCTTCCAACATAGGTTTGACAGAGCTATTCTTAGGTCAGAGCTAATGGGGTTGATTGCCCTGGACCCTGAGCTCTGTACCTGCTGGACTCAGACTCAGAATGCAGCTGGGGAGGGAGAAAATGAGGGGGAGCACCCATGACCCACCCATCCACTGAAGAAAGTCCATGGCTCCAGTACATACCCAGCTCACATGCTTCTGCTCGCTGCTACGACGACAAAAGCCGTGATCCCCCACACTTACTTCCCTCTGATGTAGGTAGCATGGTGTGTGTGTGTGTGTGTGTGTGTGTGTGTGTGTGTGTGTGTGTACTGGGGATTTAACCCAGGGATATTCTACCTCTAAGCTAGACCCCCAGCCCTGTTTTATTTCTGAAACAGAGCCTTGCTAAATTGCTGAGGCTGGCCTTGAACCTGCAATCCTCCTGCCTCAGCTTCCCAAGTACTGGATTATAGGCATGTACCACCAGGCCCGGTTTAGGTAGTAGTTTTGATATCTCTCTCTTGCCACCTGGATATGAATGAGCTTGTAGAAGGAAATAATAGGGGCCCTAGTGAGATTGTCTCTGGGCAATACGCTGCCCACAGAAATGCATTAATACAAATCTTACTGAAATATAATTTAGCTAAATGTATTAATTTCATTCATTCATTCATTCACTCATTTGACAGGTATAAGGATAACAATGTCCAGGCAAGGACTATGGAACTCAGAACAAAACTTCAGCCCCTTCTGTGGGCCTCATTCTGAGAACAACCTATATAAACAAAGATGAGGGAGCGGTGGACTGACAAGTGGTGTTAGAGATTAGAGCCCACCAGCCCACAAGTCAACCAAAGTTTATTGGGGACCTATGGCGTGCAAAACAATGCTAGGTCCTGGGGGGACACAAAGACTAGTCTATCACAGGCTTCTTCCTGAAGGAATTTAAATCTTACAGAAGAGCAATGAATGTACCTAAGCCTGATGTAGGAAGAGTGTGGTGAGTGTTATAAAGCAGGTTTGAATACAGATTTTAGAAATTTAAAGGGAAAAGAAACACAGGGCAGGTGTTAACCAAGAAAAGCCTCATGGAAGAGGTAGCTAAGGTAGGATTTGGGTATTTGTAGACTAGAGGGAAGAACATTTCTGCTGGAGAAAACAGTGTAAATAGAAGCATGAAGACAGCATGAGCAGGGTTACTTGTTAATATACTTAGTGCATAACAAGCATAGGCTGCAATTGGCTTGGGATTTCCCCAGCCCATCTCTTGAGATTCTTGGGAAGGAGACTCACTCCCATTCTCTTCTAGGTCAACCTGAAAGCATACCACATCGGGAGTGGCTAGCAATTACATTGAAACTCTCAAGGAAAGAGACTTTTTGAAAAATGCAGCCAACTGTGAAGCAGAGCTGAGCAGGGAAGGGAGGGTCACACCTACCTTGGGTGTGTCCTGAAGCATCTTTGAGCTGTTTACTTATGTGAACTGATTTTTTTCCCTTTAAAGGTTGAACCAAGTCACCATAAGCTTTTAGTCATGTGTAAATGGAGTGACACAGTCAATGCTAAAGACTTGGGAAGAAGGACACTCCCTTATCAAAACTATGCTTGGGAAGGCTTAATCTGAAGTAGTAGAGTGTGAGGAGAGAGATGTGGGAGAGGAGGGGACCTAAGTCACCTGTTTTCGTACACTCTAGGTGAAACCATTCACAGATATCCCCCTATTATTTCGTATCCAGGGGAAATTACACTAAAACAAGTATCGAGGTGTACCTCTGACTATCTGCTCATCCAGCCTTCTTAGGAAAGCAGTAACACATCGACTTAATTACTCTAATTTGTTCCCACGTGCTGTTAGTGCACTGCCATCCTCTTAGTCACCTGGTTCAACACAGTGCGTTTACCTGACGCCCTCTCTCTTCCTTGTTCTGGCACATTCGAACTCTTGCCAAGTCTCATTATGAAAAGGCATGAAACCAGCCCTCAGCCCCATTCCCTGTCCTCAAAATGGCTTCTGGGACACCCTGATTTCTTCCTAGCTGGCCTGAAAGTTTACAGAGTTATTACTTTGGGTTAGGTAACTAATGCTGGGATATCTTCTCCAGAATGTGAAAAATAGGCTTGTGTCACCGGGAGATAGGGTATGTGATAGGGGTGAGATGCCTGGTCATGGATATAAAAAGAAAACTTGAAGAAAGACACCAAGGTAGAAATTGGTGGAGAAGGAGAGGGTGTCAAGATATAACTGCCTACTTCCCAGTTCTGAGCATGGGATGACCTATCCTTGTCCCCTTGGGTTTCTATTACTTTAACCTGATATTTCTTAAGCCTCTCTCCTCATTTCCCAAACCAATACTTCTGTCTCGGGCCGGCTGTCACATGACCATGAATAGTAGGTGTGCTGCTAGGCAGGGGCTCCACCTGCCAGCTGGCTGCCAGCAGCCCCCCCCCCCCAATACCAGGGTAAGCTTCTACCACACCCCTTCCAGAAACCTAATCTACTCCTTCCCTTCTCAGAAGCTGTATACAACTCTCCACTGCAAAGAAAAATGCTAATTTGGGGAATAAATACTCTTATTATTTGTAAAATTATTAGTTATTATTCATTAGATTGTTCTCAAGCCCAAAATATATTGCTGAAGAGGGACTCAGCCATGAGAAAGACTAAACCCAAAATGCAAGGTATAAATTAACATTTCATTTAGTCATCTTTTAGCAAAAAGAAACTGTCAGCATATATAATAAGATATTTTTAACAGACTACTTTGCTCAGACTTCTAAATTTTTCTCTGCAGGAGGTTAATAGCTACTTTCTGCGTGCAGATAGGATTTCTGGATCTCATCCTAGTCACCAGAATGCAGAATTTCTGGGAAATTGTAGCCAACTAAAAAATTATATTAAAAGTTATCTGTTTTGAATAATAAACTGGAAATATATTACTTACAGTGGGCACAATTTTGTTCATCTTAAAAGTTAACAAAATATTTATTTTCACTTTGATATGACCATAAGATATACCACTACTTTAGCCTGATGACCAAAAGAGGCACGTGGTCATTCCAAGAAGTTAATTGGTATCTTCAGGTTGTGATTCTAATGACTCTAATGATGTGTGTGTGTGTGTGTGTGTGTGTGTGTGTGTGTGTGCATTCTACCTCTGAGCTATACTCCCAGTCCTATTTTATGTTTTAGTTTGAAACAGGGTCTCACTAAATTGTGGAGGGCCTCACTAAGTTGCTGAGGCTGGCTGGGAACTTAAGATCCTCCTGTCTCAGCTTCCCAAGTACCGGGATTACAAGCATGTGGCACCATGCCTGGCTGATTTTAATATTTCACTCATGATTAAATATTCTGCTAGATGTCTATAAAACCTAATAATTTAGATATTTTTATAGGTTTTACTTTATACAGTAATTTGAAGCTATTCTTTATTATTTTCCAAACTCAATAAATCGAATAAAGTGAGCATTTTAATGGGGATTGAACCTAGAGACAGTCTAACTCCAAGTTACAGCCCCCAGCCCTCCCTTTTTATTTCTTGTTTGAAACAGAGTCTCACTAAGTTGCTGAGGCTGGCCTTAAACCTGCCATCCTCCTGTCTCAGCCTCCCAAGTATTAGGATTAGAGGTGTGCACCACCACACCTAGCAAGAATTTATATTTAAAAAGAGAAGATATACCAAGGCCTGAAGTATCTATCTACATTTAAAAATAAGCACAATATCTTTCGATGAACTATTCTTCGAATCCTAAAATAAATAGGTCAGTTTTGACCACTTTGAGTTGTTACCGGTTGCTTTGTTTGAAGCCTCTTTAACTCCTTTTCAATACACAACTGAGTGAGTCCTGTGACTGAGTCTGCTCAGAGCGGAGCCCTGCACTCACTGTGCTGGGAACAGAGAGGGTGGTGGCAAGGAGAGATGCTGTCATCTCCTAACTTAGGGAAAGAAAATCTTGACCAATATTTTCACAAATATAGGCAAATACTCCTGGGCAGAATGCTTAATACACAGATTTTTAACATTAGGGGAACTCTTTTAGTGAAACTCTTAAGAAATTAAAATTTATAGTCTCAGTAACAGCACACTCCAAAAATATATTTTGAAAGTAAATACCTACATAGTGGTCCAGAGAAAAATAAATAGCTTGTTTAGGAAAATTTTCTTTAAAAGCTAAAAATACAGCTAGGCATGGTGGCCCATGCCTGTAATCCCAGTATTTGGGAAGCTGAGACAGGAGGATCATAAATTCAAGGCCAGCCTCAGCAACTTAGTGAGACACTCAGCAACTTAGTGAGGCCCTGTTTCAAAATAAAAAAATAAAATAGGACTGGGGATATAGCTCAGATGTAGAATGCCCCTCTGAAGCTTAAAATATGTTTTTATTTCATCTGGTTAAGGAATGATTTGACTTCAGATGGATTACTCTGAGAGCAGAAGTGTTTCTAATTCTACCGTCTGTCAGTAGATTAAGGAATGGAGCTAAAGTCATGAACGTGACCTCCATATAAGACAACATTTAGTAACACAGCTAACTTTTGTGGGGAAAAGACTAAACATAGATTTTTTTTTTTAAATCTCTTTTTAGGATCAATATTGAGACAGGGTCTCACCAAGTTGTTGGCCTTAAACTTGCAATACCCCTGCCTCAACCTCCTAAGTAGCTGGGATACAGGTATGCACCACTGAACCAGCTATAAAGCAACAATTTAACCAGGAAGCTCTCCATCATGATGAAAAGCCAAAGTTAAGTCGAGTGTGGTGGTGTGTACCTGTAATCCTAGTAGTTGGAGGCTGAGAAAGGAGGATCACAAGTTCAAGGCCAGCCTCAGCAATTTAGCGAGACCCTGTTTCTAAATAAAAAATAAAAAGTGCTGGTGGTGTATCTCAGAGGTAGGGAAGCCCAAGTTAAACAAAACCCCATGAGTTGGAGATATAAATGTCAATGTAGCAACAAAGCTTTCATTTGCAATCCTTGCTACATAAGGCCTGGGAATCTGCCTAGGGCTTTCCTTGTTGTACCTAAGATATTACTTGTAGCTCCCAAGACTATTTGAAAACATAAAAGTCTCCCACATGGCTTGAACTTACCTTAAACTGTCCTGGTAGCTCCCTCTGCTAAAGGTCTTCTCGTGCATCTTATCTTCAGTTGCATCTTTTCCTATTCAACACAACATGAGCCACTCCTTAGTGTGTATAATAAACAGAACTGTATTTAAACAGAATCATTCACTATGCTTGCCTAGAATTTAATTATGGCATTTAATGCCAAAATAGTCTATTAGCTTTATCATAAAAATAAAACTTGGAACTTGTCTAGCACATTCAAACTAAAGATTTCAAAATACTCAGTAAGGTTGAGTTATCTGAATGTATGCTAGCCTGTTACCTCTGTAGAAATAGGTATCTTTTAGCATGAATTATAAAAATGTTAGGGAAGCTCATTAGAAAGGACAAAAAGTGATAGAAACACCAAACTTTTCAAAAGTCTATTTGGAATAACTCGTGTGTGTTAAATGTATGCAATAGTTATGTCTAGTGTACTTCAGACATGAAATAGTGGAAGACTTTAGAGCAGTTGGCTAATTTAGCTTGAGGTAACCATCAAGTCTGAAAATTCAGATTTATAAAGAAAAAATGTGCTAGGGCCTAAGGTGTCTATCTACATTTGAAAATAATTATAAAGTATTTTAGTGATTGATTAATTCACTCAATCAAAAAGAATTAGACTCTTGTGGTTTGCAGGACTCATCCAAGAAGTCTCTCTCTTACAATGGTAAAGAAAAGGGATAGAATTAAAAGCGAGAAGACTTGGCTTTAGTGGTACTGCTTGATCAAATAACTTAACCTCCTGAGCTTGAGTGGTTTCCTTTATCATCTATATAATGCCTGCCAGGGCTGTTGGGAAAATGAATCAGGCAGTGGACATTAACATGCCCAGATAGCCATAAAGCCCCACAAATATTAACTATTTAATGTGACACACAAGCCCAAAGAAAAAGACACTTGCCCTTTACATCCTCTTCATTAACAGCTTGATCCCCTTGACTTTGTAAAGTGACAAGAGTGAAGTAGACGCCTTTCCTTTCCAATAGTTCTTCATGGGTGCCTCTTTCCACGGCTGTGCCATGTTCAAAGCCAATGATGACATCTGCGGATCTGACTGTGGATAGGCGGTGGGTGACCGATAGGATGGTGTGTCCGTGCTGAATCTGGAAGAAAGTATGGTGCACCACTGAATGAGACTGTAAGACAAGGCTTACTCTGACCTTTGAATTTTCCCAGAATCCACAAGTAAGTTATAGCCTTGGTTCCTGGAAATATCCTTAAATAGGTTGTGTAGGCATTAGAAAACGCCAACACAGAGCCAGGTATGGTGGCACATATCTGTAATCCCAGTACTTGGGAGGCTGAAATAGGAGGATTGCAGGTTCAAGACCAGCCTCAGCAAGTAGTGAGACTCTCATCAACCTAGTGAGACCCTGTTTCAAAACAAAACATAAAAGGGTCTGGGGGTATAGCTCAGAGGTAGAATGCCTGTGGGTTCAATTCCCCCAAAGAAGGCCAACACAGTTTCTTGTAGCCCTAAGTCCCATCCCACATTGGTCTGGTTGCTGCTATTAATCAACAGCTTACAAACAGGAGAGAGAATTTTTTTTAAAAAATTATGTGATATCTTATAAGAGTTTAAATTATGCATGGGCAGCTTTTGGAAGCAGATCATAACTGCCTTCTTTCTGTTTAACATGAGGAAGATTGTAGTCAACCAACATTTTCTAAATGATGAGACTGGATACAGAGATGTGTGTAGTACACCTCCCCCCACCCCTACCCCCCATTGAGCTGCCTTTTCTGCAGCAGCACAGGTATTTTCACATGCACCTATAAAATAAACTCAGACATTCCACAAACCTTACTCAGTGATTCTTGTACCATAGCTTCACTCTCATTGTCCAGTGCTGAGGTGGCCATGTCCAAAAGGAGGATCTTGGGGTTTCGGATGAGGGCTCTTGCGATGGCTACCCTTTGTTTCTGCCCACCGCTCATCTGGCTTCCTCCTTCTCCAACAAGGGTGTCAAATTGCTAGGAAAAAGGTGATACTGGTCACGAGAGAGAAGAATTTGGTGGCTCCTGATAGTGATGGAGTATGAAGTCTCTTCTAACTTCCTCTTCAAGCATGGATTTTTCACAGTCCAGTTTTTACTAAAAGTCATATTCCTTCCCCAACAGGCTACCAGCTAATCAATATTTGTACAGGAGATACAGAAATTGATGTATTTCTTGATTCTCAGGTGTATGGAGCTGTGCAAATGTTTCTCTTTACCTCAACTTCCAATGAAAATTTTCAACCAAAGAAAAAAATGATCAGTCTTAAAAATCCATCTTGGAGGATAAAGCACATAGCAGATCCTTGCTTCCTTTCTCTAGTTAGAAAGAATGTGAGCGAAAGATCATGCTAACTTTATAATAATTACCATGGGCGTCAGATGGTTACTGAGTATTCCAGCTGCATACTACTGCATGGGACTCTCACGTAGCGCTGTTGGCAGTCAGACTCTTACTTTGCTTAGTATTAGCCAATATCAGTGAGCATCTACCACACGTAAAGCATAATGCTAAAATTTGACACATACCATCTCATTTAGTTCTCACAGACACCCCATGAGGTGGGTATCGTTTTTTATTGGCAAATAAAGACTGGGCATAAAGGGATGAGTAACTTTACAGAAATTCCTCAAGCTGGTAGGTGAAAATTTGCATTTGATATTGAAGCAGTCTAATTCAATAGCCTGGTTCTCTTTAGCTACTTGTCTATAGCACACTCATAGCTGCAACTCTCTTCATAAAGGTAATTTAGAAGGTCAGTAGGAAGGGTTCAGATCTCCCATCCAGAGCCAGACCACCTGCTGTAAATCTTGTTTCTACTTGTCATGTAATTTTGAGTAGCTTACTGACGTTCAGAACCTCTGTTCTCCATTCTATACATGGGAATAATGACAATCAATACCTTGCAGGGTGATTATGAGAGTTAAATTAGTTTGATAGATGTAAAGCACATAGAACAGGGTCTAGAATATAGTAAAGCCCACGTACATGGTAACTATTAATAATCCTACTTTGACTTAGCACACCATCAGTGGCAAAATCCACGTGTGTGATAACATGGAGGCAGTTTTTGTAGGAGCTGTGTGGAATGGAGTTGTATGAAGAGTTGTTTTGAATATGTGAGATGTGGTTCTGAGGACACAATATTGAAGCTATCTAAGCACAAGAAAACTAAAAAACGACAATGGTAGACATCAAGAAAGCATTGTACACATATCACTACATGGTATATTTAGACTTGTTTTAGACACATTCTTAATAGATGGAATAAGAAAATGGTATCTATATCAAATTATATCTATATCATTTCCAAAAGAAAGCTTCTTAGTTTGGGACATTTTAAATATACAAACAACATGTTTTAAGATGAAAGAGAAAACTCATGGTACATATCTAGGCATGAAACTAAAATATGACATTAAGAATTTAAGCTAGCCATGATGACACACATCTGTAATCCTAGTACTTGG
This sequence comes from Graphiurus murinus, assembly GCA_004027655.1. Taxonomy (NCBI): domain Eukaryota; kingdom Metazoa; phylum Chordata; class Mammalia; order Rodentia; family Gliridae; genus Graphiurus; species Graphiurus murinus. The sequence continues at coordinate 25,553 of PVLC010015026.1, forward strand.
GAGACTGAGACAGTAGAATCACAGGTTCGAGACTAGCCTCAGCAACTTAGCAAGATCCTCAGCAACCTAGCAAGGCCCTGTTTCAAAATAAAATAAAATGGGATTGGGGTTGTAGCTTGGAGGTAGAATGTCCCTAGGGTTCATTCCCCAGTAACACATACACACACACACACACACACACACACACACACACATCACACGCACACACCCACATGCACACACACAAAAGAATTTAATAATTCACAGCCAGGCATGGTGGCATATGCTTTTAACCCTAGTACTTAGGAATCTGAGACAGGAGGATTGCAGGTTTGAGGACAGATTCAGCAACTTACCAAGACCCTGTTTACAAATAAAGAATAAAAAGTGCTGGAATGTAGCTGAGAGGTAGAACACTCCTGGGTTCCATCTCTATTACCACAATGGGTGCAGTGACACATGTCTGTAATCCAAGCCCCTCAGGAGGCTGAGGCAGGAGGGTCATGAGTTCAAGATCAGCCTGGGCAACATAGTGAAACCCTTTCTCAAAATTAAGAAATAAAACAGGTGCATAAAGAATTTAATGATTCAGATTTCAAGTGACAAATGTGTATTATTGTGTAACTGTTTTCCTTTCATGATTTCTGAGTTTCCCCTGGAACATAAGGCTGGGGTACCTGCGGCAGGTTCATAATGAAGCTGTAGGCATTAGCTGCTTTGGCAGCTCGAATTATGTCTTCCATGGTCGCCTCCTTTCTGCCATAGCGAATATTTTCCCCGATGGTGGTGGAGAAGAGAACGGGCTCTTGCTCCACTATCCCGATCTGATCTCTCAGCCACTGAATGTTCAGAGAGCGAATGTCATGGCCGTCCAGCGTCACCTAGAGAGCAGGAGAACAATGTCATGTTGCTCGCACCGCCTTGGGTTCTGAATCATAGGTGGCCCTTGACCACTAGGGAGAAAACAGAGACTGACAAGGCCTTAATGGCAGCAATTCCCTCGAATGCAGTTGTTTATGGATGTAGGACTACATGTAACTGAAATCAAGTTTCACTGTAGGGAAACCCATTTTAGAAACACAGACCTTTAATCCTGGTATTTGGGAGGCTGAGACAGAAGGATCAAAGGTTCAAGGACAGCCCTAGAAATGTAGTAGCAAACCTAATGAGAATGCCTCAAAACAAAAAATAGGCCAAGTGTGGTGGCACATGCCTGTAGTCCTAGTACTTGAGAGGCTGAGACAGAAGGATAGCAAATTCAAAGTCAGCCTCAGCAGCTTAGCCAGACCCTGTTTAAAAAAAAAATAGGGCTGGGAGGGTAGCTTGGAGGAAGAATGGCCCTGGGTTCAATCTCCAGGACCACAAAAATAAATAAATAAATAAATAAACAAACAAACATTTTAAAAGGGCTGGGGGTTATCTTGAAGGGAGAATGCCCCTGAGCTCAATCTCCAGCACCACTAAAAAATAAAAAATTAAAAGCTGGGGATGGTGGTAATCCCAGTACTTGGGAGGCTGAGACAGGAGGATCAGGCCAGCCCTCAGCTACTTAATGAGGCTCTCCACAAATTAGTGAGACCCTGTTTCAAAATAAAGAATAAAAAACAGGACTGGGGTGTAGCTTGGAGGTAGAATGCCCCTGGGTTCAATCCCCAGTACTGTAAATAAATAAATAAATAAAAATTTAAAAGGCTAGAGTGTAGCTTAAAAGCAGAATGCCCCTGAATTCAATCTCCAGTACAAAAGAAAAGAAAGAAAAAAAAAGCAGCAATAATCCCTATCTTGTATATATGTTTTATAGTAAATCTTGTTTTCTGGTTAGATTCATCAAATAACACTTTGCTGTTCAAAAGCAACTGAAATAAAAATCACTATATGAAAAATGTAAAAAGTCTTACATCAAAAAAATCCTTTCTATATACTCAGAGTGTCAGGATGGTGGTATGTAGCAAAGAATACCCAATTGAGAAGGAAATTTCTATGGAAAAGGAAAATTCTATTATGTTTGCCTCATCAGTATAACATTATATGCATGATAGAGAACTCACTGTATTGAAGCTGTTGAATATGTAGTCAAGGTAAGTCTATCTCAAGGTATAAAGGAGATGCTGACAAGAGTAATTCTGAGACAGATTGTAAGGAGTATGAGCTTCAGCATCTACACACCTGAGTTCAAATCCTAGTTGAATGACCTGAGGCAGGTCTCAATCTCTTTCATTCTTGGCTTCCTCATTTTATGGGCATATGATAATTAAGTGTAAAATATTAGTATTATTTATTTTCTTAACTTAAGTCTATATTTACTCAAATAAATACAAGGAAAAAGTAACTAAATCATTCATGAAATTATACCTAAAAAAGTTCTCTTACACCAAGTGATGTGTGCATGTGGGAATGTGTCACTTTGAATCTCACTATGATGTATAATTACAATGTACCAATAAAAGTTTAAAAATTAAAATAAGTTCTTTTAAAGCCAGCTTTTCAAATAGGCAGCCAAGAGCTGCTCTTTGTTAATTTCTAGCTGAGTTAGCTTTCCAATACTTAGTGTTTGGAACACTTAAGGAATCAATGATGATTTTGTTACAATACACGGAAAGATGTGGACTAGATCGTTCACTGAAGAAGTAGCAATGCTGGCTGCTCAGCGATTACTCAGAGAATGGAACGACATGCATGGAGTTTGCCTTGTCAATTCAGTAACAAAATCATTAAATCATCCACTCTATGGGTGGACTTTATCTTGTTGATTTGGTAAAAAAGAAAAAAAAAATCATTAAGTCGTAAGTCTACGTGTAGGCCAGGACAGTTTCAGTTTGACAATATGTCACCATTCACACTCCTCTGTCCCCATGTGTTGAGATCTTCCTGGAAGACACACACCATGCCTTCGGAGGGGTCGTAGAATCTCTGAATGAGCTGCAGTGCCGTACTTTTCCCAGATCCACTGGACCCTACTAGAGTTGTCATTTCCCCTGGCTTAATGACCATGCTGAGGTTATTTAAAATCTAGAGAGAAAAGAAAATAAAAAAGTTCAGATTATCACTGGGTACCTAATCAAGCAATCAGGCTACAAATTAGGAGGCTTTGTGGGGACACTGTGTGCCATGTGTTTACTTACATTCCTATAGCAATATTCATGCCTACCCATAGTTCACTGGTAAGTGGAAACATTATCTAAGATGAGCAATTACTTAATATTACTTAATAGCTGCAGCCGACAAATAAATGATGTGTGCTAACACTGGTAAATAAGCCAGACTGACTTGTAAAATTATGTCCCCAAATCTAATTTAAAACACTTCTGACATACTAGGCTACCTCAAGGAGACCATCCCAATTAGTTAAAGGAAAAACACCCAATTAGTTAGAAATATAATGTAAATTTACTGGCCAAGGATGAACAATAAATTAATTTGCAGATTTTAAGCTGCCATATGCTTGTATGGTATGTGAGCATATTATCTGAATAAATTTACCTAAAAATATTTGTGGTGTGTTTCTAGATCCAAAGCACTGTGAAGGAGACTGAATCCTGACAGGACAGGTCTTCAGAACAAGAATGAGCAGCTCATGCACGACAATCTGTGGGATTTTTCCACCCATGAGAGGTGATTTTCGTATTAACTGTGTGATGGTGGCTTGGGGTCCTCTATGTGATGGGACATCATGTGTCTTTCACTTCACACTAGAGAGTCAAGCTTGCAAATACATTTCCACTTTCTGGCCTGTTTTAGACTGCAAGCTCCCAGGAATGGGGCAGGCATCGAGTGTGCTTCTTTATCAGTACAGCCCCAGTACAATGTGGTGCTGAGCAGTACTTACTTACTCATAGTGCAAATGAAGAATATTTATGGGTTAAGTAAGAAAATTTTATTAAAGCGAACAATTAGCATTGAGAATAAAAGATAAGACAGAAATTAACTCAATGCCTCAAGCCAACCAGTAGATGTTGAGTAGCTGGGATGAGCTGATTCTCAATAGTTATAAAGAAAGTGTTATCCATCCATTTATAAATGTTTATTGAGTGAATATTATCTTATTATTTATATTTTATTATGACATTTGATGCTTAGGTACATAGGCAATATATAGTATAAAAATACTTAAAGTATATAATCAGAATATATATATTTACTTATATTTCATATATCCATATATAACATAGGTAAGAAGAAATATTTACATTTTAATATATATTTGTGGGTATATTTATATGTACCAAGATATTTATATAACATAGATATAAGTAATAGGTAAATATAACTATATTATTATAAATTATAGATATTAACAATAATATATATAAATTGCTGTGTATATTTACATTATACATATTTAACTTCTCTCTATATATCATATGTATGTCATCTATATACATACATATATACACACACATAACTACATTATAGGTAATATAGTATCAGAATAAAGGTAGGCTAATAAGATGGGTTTTAGTTCTGCAGAGATATTTTTAACAAAAAAAAAACTGAGATATTCTTTTTGTGTGTGTGTATGTGTGGTACTGGGGATTGAACCCAGGGACATTCTGCCTCTGAGCTACACCCCCAGCCGTTGTTATTTTTTTTTATTTTCAAACAGGGTATCACTAAGTTGCTGGGGGCCTCATTAAGCTGCTGAGACTGGCTTCAAACCTGTGATCCTCCTATCTTAGCCTCAAAAATACTCTTAAAAATGAAGAGTAAGTTTTATTTCAAAGCCAATTTATTCAGAAGGAACAGATCCTAATTTTCCTGTGGAGTAGATTACTTTTAAAGACCTTCCTTTGTAGATGCAGGAAAACTGCAAATTTCCTTCACCATATGCCCTGGTCAATCACTTAGTCCAAGATACACAGCATAATATCACCACGTTCCTTTCCTATAAGGACTAATGCGTGTCCCTGGTGAACTGACAGATGGGAAGTAAAAATCTACAGACAGTGGCTTACCTTGGCCACTCCTCCCTACCCACGCAGTGTGCTTTACCTTCTGCAGTCTCTAAGAAGGCGGTGATGAAGCCCTGCTTCTTGATTGTTCTGATTGCTTTCTTTCTAGTCTCTTTACCATGTGCTTAGAATAGCGGGATCTGCCACTCATTTCCACACAACATCATATAGTTGACATTCACTTAACGTGAATGCACTGCTGGACTGTGTTCCAACCAGGGAGATTTGCACAATACAATTATTACAAAGGAATGTGGTGTTTCAACTAACATAGCACAACACCCAAGGACACTTCCAGAGAAACATGTATCTGCCCCTTGCTCCTGGAAACTGAGCCAGGCCTCAGAAAACAAGCAGTCAGATGCGCGTATTGGTGCATATCTATAATCTGGCCCACTCAGGAGGCTGAGGCAGGAAGATTGCCAACTTCCAGGCCAAGCTGGGAAGCATAAGGACATTGTGTCTCCAAATAAATAAAAAAGGGCTGGGAGTGTGGTTCAGTGGTAGTGTACCCCTGGATTCAATCTCCAATACCACAAAAAAACTTGAAAGGGAAAGGAAGAGGCAACAGAGAGAGAGGGAGGGGGGGGGAGAGAGAGAGAGAATGAGAATGAATATCAGTGGCTCTAAAAATGAATCATCAAAGAAGCAAGTGTTCATTGTTTGCAGGGTCTAGGCTGGCACTCACCTTCACCTCTGGTCTGGAAGGATAATGGAAGGTCACATTGTGGAATTCAATCTCACCCTTGATTCGATCCAGCTTGTACCCATCTTCTGACAAGCAGTCAATGATGGGTTTCTAGAGTGGAATATGAAAGGGATATGCAATTACTGTCCATCTTAGTCATGAAACAGAACAACTACTGAGTAAAACAGAAGAGAGATATGCTAACAAGAAATCACTACCTCATTAAGTACTTATCAATAATAGTGATAAACAATACTATGTATTGAGATATTATATTACTATGTTATTAATGTGATTTATTAATATAATATATACTGTATTTTATTTATTAACTTATTTAATACCATTATTGAGTTTTACCATATTATGTAATAACAGTTATATGTGACAATTTGTAGTATTTTATATATTATTAATGGTTGTAATGTATTATACATTAATCATATTACTGTGATATTGTTATGAGAGATAACGTCAAGGCATTTTAATGTGCTTTTTATTTACATACTTATCATCATAACCTAACTAGACAGGTGATGTGCCCATTCTTCAGGAAGAAGTGAAGGAATCTCCGAGCAATTATTGCTTACATAGGGCCATGCAACTAGTACCTAAGCTGGGGGTCAATGGTGCTCTACATTTGAGTAACCATTGTAGATGGTTACTAAAAATAAGTGTCCAGCAACAGTGTCTTCACCAGACTACCAGTCTTCAATTGCCGTCCTGAATTTCACCTCTGTTGTTAGTAGCAAGCCTAATCTAGAACATAACCATTCTGGTTAACCAGACAAAGGTGAGGGCCACCTCCTGCTACCAAAATCCTCCACATTCAACTTCTTCTCTCTCCCACAACTAGTAACAGAAACTCATAACCATAGCCCTATTTTGTGTGTGTGTGTATGTGCGTGTGCGTGCGCGTGCGTGTGTGTGTGTGAAACCAGGGGTTTTCTATCTCTGAGCGACACCCCCAACCCAATTTTATTTTTTAGTTTGAAACAGGGTGTCACTAAGTTGCTGACGATACCACTAAGTTGCTGAGGCTAGCCTTGAACCTGAGATCTTCCTGTCTCAGCCTCCCCAAAACTGGGATGAGAGATGTGCACCACCATGCCTGGCTATCATAGCTCTATTTGAGGATATAATATAACCTTCTTTCTTCTTATACTTGGTTCTCTAATAAAGATAATAAAATGAATTTTAAATGCCTTGATTTTTTAGCCAAAGTTTCAGGGCCCTTTTAAAGTCATCATTTCATTTGAGCACATAAGAACCCTAAGATGAGGTCAAATTTGAATAGATCAATATTTTTATGTTTTCAAACAATCTTTCTATATCCCAAGATATGAAACCCCATAGTCTAACGGACATAAAGTGATGAGGAGCAGCTTTCTTGGGTAGATTACAACCTTTTTGGCAAAAACAAAACAAAAAAATGCATGGTTTATAGAACTCATGAAGCACTTCTTATTCCCAGGGCTTCTGAATCAGCCCAGGGCATCAGATAGGAAGAACATATTGCCATTTTCTCCCTCCTGTTCTTGGACTGTGACTCTCTGGCTTCATCTCCAATGTGCTTCTGGAGGTCAATCAGTAAAATCCTGACCAGGCTATCAAGGTCCTTTACAAGCTTACAGGGTCTTGCTGACACATAAAGATAACCAATCTCATGAACTTGGACTTCAAGTCCTAACTGCCAACCCTTTCCCTTCACACCAGCGTCTGCCCTGTTCACTCTATTCATTCACGCTGGGTTTTCTTCCAGCTCTGTGTGTTCACAAAGCCTTTTCTCAATCTGGAGCTCCCTCTTGCAGAAATTCCCTTCCTGTGCACACAACTGAAAGACCCCTTTCCTTCCCCTTCCCATCACTAGCACATTGCCCCATTATATTTCCTTCCTCTGGGCTCTGTGCTCAGTGCTGATATGCTCTTATCTTTGCAGGTGCTTACTTCTTTACTCCTATCTCTCAGTAGTAGTTTGAGTGCAGGGGTGTTATTTGTTCTGGTTCATTGTTGCATTCCCAGCTCTCAGAATCAGGTTTGACTCAGGATGGCAATTAACAAATACTGCTGGCTTAAAGGTATTTTGATAACTCCTCATATTTTTTTAACATTAAGGGCAAGTTCCTCAGGCATCATTCCCCGCTCCACCCCCATTAGCCTGCTAATAGTCTTTACGTTTGGCTTTTACATACCCGGTCTATTGTCTCAAAAATGCTGACAGCTGCTGCACGCCCAGAGGCAAAGGCTTCCAAACAAGAAGATGCGTGGCCAAGATTTAAAGCTCCTACTATGACAGTGAAGAAAATCTGAAATGAAAAAGAAGACAGTTTTCCTGTGTATCTATCAATATGTAAATAGTGCTCCCTGCCATCTGGGCCATCTTTGTGAATGCAGAGACTTCTCAAAACCATTCTTCCCCGGAGTTTGAAAGCTAAATAGCTCTTCAGCTCTCAGAAACCGCTGGAACAGCTTTTGTTCAGGAAAGCATCTCTAATCTCTCCATTGTTATGATTTAAAAGGCTACACTTAACATTGCTCTTCTACAAAGTAGAAGAAATGAGAAAGAGGTGGAGACAAGGCAGCGTACCTACATCTAACAGATGGGAGAGTGATAGGATCACTTGATTTTTCTGTATAACCAGCCTCATAAAGGTGTTCTAGTTGCAGAGTAACCTAAACAATAAAGACACTAAGGTCACCGTGGCTGTGCTAGAGGCGGGTATGTGCAAAGCCAATCTGCTCTACTGCTACTTCTATACCAGTCACTAGGGTAACCAAGTCACCACTACAGCTGCTACTACTGACAATAGTAACAACAGGACATGTTTGAAGTGCTTTTTCTCTGTTGCTTAATTTAATCATTACAACAGAAGAGGAAACAGACATATCTGGAGGTTCCCTCACTTGCCCTAGATTACAACATGTAATTAGTAGAGCAGACTTTGAGCCCAGGTGCTTGAGCCTCTTGTGTCTCAAGATCCCCTGCTGCTGGCTGCATTCCAGGTACAGAGGCCGGGTTCCTATGCAGAGCTGAGGAGCCTGTCCTTGATTCACCAACACAGCCATCTCATTTATTTAGGGGAAGGCTACCTGATCATGACCAGATGCTTCTACGCAATAGCACTGTCTTTAATTTTAATTATAATTATTGCATATTAACTGTACAAAATAATGGGCTTGTTGTAAAATTTCCACGCAAGTATATAATGTCCTTTAATCAAATCCACTTGCCTTATTAAAACCTCTCGTAGCCCTTACCCCTCTCCCTCACCTCAGTCCTTTTTCCCTTCCCTGATAGTTCCCCTATTACTTTCATGTCATCTTTCTTTTTCTCCTAGATTCTATATATAACAGAAAACATGAACTATTTCTATTTCTGAGTCTGGCTTATTTCACTTAATATGTTGATCTCCACTTACACCCATTTATTTTCCTATAAATGACATGATTTCATTCCTCTCTCTCTTCCCTTTCCTTCCTTTCCGTTCCCCTACCCCTTTCTCTCTCTTTCTTTTTGTGTGTGGTACTGGGGGTTGAACCCAGGGGCATTCTACCTCTGAACTATACCCCCAGTCCTATTTAATTTTTTATTTTGAAACAAGGTCTCACTAAGTTGTGGAGGCTGGCTGTGAATCTGCGATCCTCCTGTCTCAGCCTCCCAAGTACTGGAATTACAGGCGTGCACCACCACACCCAGCACCATATTTTCTTTTTTCATTTATCCACTGGTGGGCTTTTAGTCTGATTCCATAACTTGACTATTGTAAGTAGTGCCTCAATAAACATGAGTATCCAGGCATTTTTTTTTTCCCTGCTGATTTTGATGTGTTCAGATGTGTACCCAGGAGTAAAATACCTGGATCACATAGTAGTTCTATTTTTAGTTTTTTGAAGAACTTCCATACTGTTTTCTATAGAGATGTACTGATTTACATTCCCACCAACAGTGTATAAGAGGTCCTTTTTTCACCTGCATTCTCGCTAGTATTTGTTGTTTTGTTTCCTTGGTAACAGCCATTATGAGATGGAATCTCAGTGTCATTTTGATTTGCATTTCTTTGGTGGCTAAAAATGTTGAGCATTTTTTTATATATTTATTGCCCATTTTCACTTTTTCTTTTGAGAAGTGTCAGTTCAGCTTATTTGCCCATTTACTGACTGGATACATGCTCTTTTGGTGTTTTTTGTTTTTTGTTTTTTTTCAGAATCTTAATCCTCTGTTAGATGAATAGCTGGCAAAAATTTCTTCCATCCTATGAGCTGTCTCTTTACTCAGTTGATTGTTTCTTTGGCTGTTTAGAAGCTTTTTATTTCATGTAAATCCATTTGTCCAATTCTGCTATTATTTCCTAGGCTATTCAAACCCTATTCAGGAAATCATTGCCTATGCCAATATCTTGAATTGTTCCCCTTGTGTTTTATTCTAGTAGATTCAAAGTTTTAGATGTTCCATTAAGATCTTTAACCCATCTTGAATTGATTTTTATACAAGGTGAGAGATAGGAATAGAGTAATCTACAGATGAAAGGTAAAGGTCCAGTTTTTCCAGCACCATTTGTTGAAAAGGCTGTCTTTTCTCCAATGTATGTTTTGGGCTATCTTGCTGAGAGTCAGATGGCTGTAGATGTATAGGTTTATTCCGGGGCCCTCTAGTCTATTCCATTGGTCCATGTGTCCATTTTAATGCAATACCATGCTGCTTTGTTACAGTGAATCTATAGCTTATTTATTTGTTTATTTATCTTCTCCTCCTCTTATTTCTTCTTCTTCTCCCCCCTACTTCCTTCTTTGTACTGGGGATTGAACGTAGGAACATGCTACCTCTGAGCTGCTCCCCTATCCCTATTTTATTTTTTGTTTTGAAATGGGATCTTGCTAAGTTGCCCAGGCTGGCCTCAAACTTGCAATCCTCCTGCCTCAGCCTCCCAAATAGCTGTGATTTCCTAATTTCCTCTTCAGTGACTTCATTATTAGTCTATAGGAAAGGTGATGATTTTTTTTAATGTTGATTTTTGTATCCCACTACTCTACTAAGTTTGTGTATCAGTTCTAAGAGACTTGTGATGGACTCTTCAGGGTCTTCTAGGTATAGAATCATATCATCTGCAAACAAAGATACTTTGACTTCCTCCTTTCCTCCTGGTATCACTTTCATTTTTTTTCTGTTGCTTGATTGCTCTGGCTAAAATTTCAGTACACTATTCAATAGGAATGGTGAGAGTGAACACTCTTGTCTCATTCCTGATTTTAGAGGAAATGATTTCAGTTTTTCCTCATTCAGTCTGATACTAACTACACATTTATTGTATATATCCTTTATTGGGTTGACACATGATCTTTCTATACCTAATTTATTAAAGTTTTTTTTATCATAAAGGGATGTTGAATTTTATCAAAGGCTCTTTCTGCATCTTTTGAGATGGTCATGTGATTTTTATCTTTGATTCTATTCATGTGGTGTATTACATTTATTAATTTGCATATGTTGAACCAACCTTGCATCTCTGGAATTTTTTTGTGTGTGGTGCTGGGGAGTGAATCCAAGGACTTTCTACCTCTGAGCTACACCCTCAACCATTTGTTTATTTGTTTGTACTGTGGATTGAACCTAAGGGCATTCTATCTCCAAACTTCAGTCCCCAACCCAGGTCATTCTACCTCCGAGCTACACCCCCAGCCCTATTTTTTATTCTTTATTTTGAAACCGAGTCCCACTAAGATGCGGAGTGCCTCACTAAGTAGCTGAGGCTGGCTGTGAACCGGGATCCTCCGGTCTCAGCCTCCCGAATGCTGGGATTACAAGCGTGCGCCACCACGCCCGGCCCCCAGCCCTTTTTAATTTTTTTTATTTTGAAACAGAGTCTTGCCAAGTTGCTGAGGGTCTCACTAAATTGCTGAAGCTCATCTCAAACCTGCAAACCTCCTGTTTCAGCCTTTCATGCACTGGGATTACAGGCATGTGCCACCACACCCACCTTATTTTTTCCCGGCTACCCACCTTATTTTTTATTTTGAAATAGAATCTCACTAAGTTACTACATGCTGGCATCAAACCTGGGATCCTCCTTTTTCAGCCCCCCAAGTACTAGGATTACAGGCATGCACCACCACACCTAGGTGATGTATGATCTTTTATTCTTATTTTATTTTATTCTGTGTGTGATCTTTCAAATTTGATGCTGAATTTAAAAGATTCAGCATAACATTTGATGCAAGTATTTTAGTGAGGAATTATTGCATCTATATTCATCAAGAATATTAGCCCATGGCTTTCTTTTTGTGTGTGTCCTTTTCAGGTTTGGGTAGCAAAGTAATATTGGCTTCATGCCAGTGTTGTTTGTAAAGGCAAAGAGGCAATGAATCAGTCCTCAAACTGAGCTCTAGGAGGAACACACCACCCCCCAGCCCCCACATGAAGATCACAGGTTTGAGGCCCACCTCGGCGATTTAGCAAGACCTTCAGCAAATCAGCAAGACCCTATATCAAAATTAAAAATAAAAAGGGCTAAGGGTATACCTTGGAGGTAGAATGCCCCTGGGTTCAATCCTCAGTAACCACTCCCCCAAAAGAGAGAGAGAGAACGAAAAACTGGTTGAGTAGAGAATGCCCAATGGGGAAAGTGCCTCTTTCAACTGAGAATTCAAACAATGACCAAGAGAGGGCCAGTGGCTGTCAGCTAAGGAAGAAAGGCCCTGGGAGGAGGAGTGAAGTGAGAAGCCAAACTGGCCCCTGACACACTGATTGCCACACTCCTCACTGTCAAGGT
>PVLC010015027.1:0-38116 GCA_004027655.1 Graphiurus murinus
GTACTGGGGATTGAACTCGGGGGCATTCTACCTCCGAGCTACACCCCCAGCCCTATTTTTTATTCTTTATTTTGAAACCGAGTCTCACTAAGTTGCGGAGTGCCTCACTAGGTAGCTGAGGCTGGCCGCGAACCCGGATCCTCCGGTCTCAGCCTCCCGAATGCTGGGATTACAAGCGTGCGCCACCACGCCCGGCTTTGAATTTCTTAAAAAAAAAAAACTGTCAATAAATAAAAAGAATCTCATAATGCATACATTTCATTAACTATGCTTATATATTCTAAGCATTCCAAACTCACTATTAAGAAATAACACAAGATATCTAGTGCTTTAAAATCCAAGGCCTTTAATTCAGTTTTTGGTAATGACCACAAATGCCTTCACAAAAACCTGTTTTTCGCTGTAAATAGAAGGCACTCGGCATTCCGTAACACCCTTAAAGCAGTGATTTCTTCTGATGCTGGTGGAGATAAAACATTAAATGGCAGGGTTTAGATATTAACAAAGTCTTCTAAAAAAAATTACAACTGTGAACATCACACAAAAAAAATCACCAATCTTTCTCAGGTTTTCAATGCAACTTTAAGTTATTCTTACAAGTACATAATTTGAAATTAAGAGATAAACTGGGTGAGTATGATAGGTTTTCAATATGTGTTAAGTATCAGTTAAATACAGTAAATATGTAGACACCAGTTTCATGCTAATTGGCATCTTCTGCTACTCTTTAGCTGTGCAAAATAAACTTGAAATGATACATCCTGTAGTGGTATAATTTAAAAGATTCTTGATATAACACAACTTTCAAATTCTGGTCACAAACTGTATATAAATTGTAAGATTATTAAAATACACCTTTTTGAAAAATAATTAAGATGACCATTTGTACCTAAATAAAATTTCCCAGAAAGTTATGAAATACTTTAGCATATAAAAGTAGTTGCCCTTTTTCTGAATGATCAACTGTTGTTTCACAAAATAACCCATATGAACCAAGGCATGATTTCTTCCAAATGCCATATTTTCTCTTTGACTTAGAGGTATACTTCAAGAGACTGTATCCACAAAAAAAGGGCACATTTGCTGTTAGACCACAGTTACAAACGCAAAGAGCCTTTCTGAGATCATGAATGCCCAACAGAGAACAAGAGATAGCGCTGAAGCTATTTCTTTTACAAATACATACAACTATATTTGGTTGTTTAGAGGGTAATTAAGACACAGCTATTTACATGTGCTACATCATATGTGCCTATTTTAAACAGTGGCTTCTGCAGGCCACTCCCATTCAAACAAAAAATTCTTACTTTACCAAACCACATTCTTCTATTTTTTGGCAAGGTAATATAAACAAAACTGAAACAAAAACAGTAACAAAAAAACAGTGATTTAGGCAAAAGTTCCCATGTCACACCATAGGAACTGTTCTGAGAAACATGAATTTGGGGGAAATAACACTACCCAACAAATAATGCTAGAAATCAGTCTTATAATCACTCAAACAACTATCACATGAAAGGCTTATGACTGCCTTTGAAATAACAGTTCATTTAAAAAAAAAAAAAGTTGATTATGAGGTCCATAATTAGAATGTCTCTGAAAAACATCCAAGCTAATTACTTTACACAGGTCAAATTAATAAAGGGTAAGACAATAAACTTTTCCATAATTAATACTAGATGCCTTCTTTCCTTTAAGGAAACAGGTAAGATTAAATGGTAATGAAATAGTAAAATGAAAACCTATGTAACAATTTAAAAAACAACACACTGGGCTTACTGATAAACATGATGGGCAGCCAGACACATATTTTTAAGTAATCAAAACTCAGTATAATACCATATAAAATTACATATCATAATCAAGCAAGAAAAAGCTTCAAGACTAACAGCTGGACTTTGTGAAACATGTGGGACAACAGAAGGCACCACATAAGCATCAGTTACTCCTAACCACAGTTGGACAGTGCAGTCTTTTTCTCTTGATAGCCAGTGTGAGTGTTTTTATATCCCCCTGAGTTTTAACATGAGTGGACAAGACAGCACCAATTTAAAAATATATCTGCAATGCCAGCACTGCAGTTTGGAATCACTTATACTGATGGCCCCACAGGTCTCTCATAAGAGCACTTTAGAACATGATTAAAAATATAGAAATGCCTTTCGGTGTTTCAAATATTAAAGTGGAACCACCACAGATAGCCATTTTTAAAAATAATGCACTAAAAAGGTCTGTTTATACAATACAGTCTTTCCACCCTGTATCTAGCATTCACAGCTATTTTCCACTCCACTTCTACCGAGAGCTTTCCTTGTGTGTCTCGTTGAAATGTCAGTATGCTTCATGGTACACAATCCTTTCTGGCTGGAAAATCCTGGTAAATATCATGTCATGCCCGTTTTGAGCAGTATGCCTTGCAGGTCCTCGGGCAATGCTAAGATAATTGCATCTATGTGTGTCCGTAACTTTTCCATAGTGTCAGGTTTCACAGGTAAATGTTCTCGATCAGCCTGCAACTACATAAAGAATATTTGACAGCACTTAAATGGATCTGTATTAATATATTAAATTCTTTACAAAAACAGTTTTAATGATCTAACAGCTTAGAAACTTTCAGTCTTAGACTAGAATTTATAGAAACTAATAAAAGCAAAGAACATGACATTTAAACAATACACTGCTGAGCTCAATAAAAGGCATCTATGTAAATTCATAGATAATACCTAGGTATACTATGTGGCATTAAATATAACTAACAGTGTTTCTGTAGAATTTATTAAGACTCTATGTAATTTACAGGAGGTACTGGAGATGGGAAAGGGGGTCTACCTCTGAACTATACCTTAGCCCTTCTTATTTTATTATAGTTTGTGTGTTTGGGGGGAGGTGCTCAGGATTGAATCCAGGGGCATTCTACCTATAAGCTATAACCCCAGATCTTTTGTGGGGGGGTGGGCTACTGGGGATGGAACCCAGGGGCCTTCTACCTCCGGGGTACACCCCCAGCCCTATTTTATTTTTATTTGGAAACAGAGTCTCACTAAATTGCTGAGAGCCTAAGTTGCTGAGGCTAGCTTCAAACCTATGACCCTCCTGCCTCAGCCTCCCAAGTACTGGGATTATAAGCATGTGCCACCATGCCTAGCCATTTTTTATTTTGAAACAGTCTCTCACTAAGTTGCTAAGGCTGGCTTTGAATCTGCAATCCTTCTGTCTCAGCCTCCCAATTACTGGGATTACAGGTGGATGCCACCACCCCTGGCTTCCATGTAAATATCATTAGAATAAGGCATCATATCTCCCTGAACAACCAAATATATTTAGTACTATCTACCATCAACTGACCAATCTCAAATCCTATTCCTTTTTTTTTTCGGTACTGGGGATTGAACTCAGGGGCATTCTACCCCCGAGCTATACCCCCAGCCCTAGTTTTTATTCTTTATTTTGAAACCGAGTCTCACTAAGTTGCAGAATGCCTCACTAGGTAGCTGAGGCTGGCCGCGAACCTGGATCCTCCGGTCTCAGCCTCCCGAATGCTGGGATTACAAGCGTGCGCCACCACGCCCGGCTCAAATCCTATTCCTTAATTACTTCAGTAATACATGATGGATTGTTAACCCATATGAAAGAAAAATATCTTCACAGAAAGGTCAATTTAATCTTCCTCTTTGGCTACATACCAACTTATTTTTCAGCTTCAATACAAGGTCTACTGTTTCTACTTCTGTGTGTTTTTGGATCCACAGAAGTAAGTCCTAGGACAAAACACAAATCCCAAATTAGTATATATTCAAAATAATATTCAAAACTTTATTTCAATAGGCTACTGGGAAGAAAGAATAAGAAGGAAAAGGAAAACAGGGTATTTAACTCAGCATTACAGTACAAGAAAAATTCTCATGATATTCTATAAATTATTAATTAGATATATTTTGACTTTAGCTAAAATAATTGTCTAATAATGTAGAAGAAATCAAATGGGAGAAAATTACTTTCTAAGGTAGTCCCTTTAGGTCAAAAAAGAAAAATAAAATTGTAGCTGAATGCAACATTATTATAATCCCCACACCCACTATAAATAATAGTGAGTTATTTATAAGGAATATTAGCTAACAAATCAAGACAGCTAGGCATGACTCTATTGCTGGAGGTAAACTGCATTTTCAAATAAGCTCTTCTTGAGCTTACTTTGTGATTGGCTTCATTCTTTCCCTCAAAGCCTTTTCCTCAAGGACTCACTGGGAACTTATGATTAGGAAGATAACACTGGGGCTAGCTCACCTCAACACTTTTTTTTTTTTTTTTTTTTTGAGATACAGAGATTTATTTAGGAAAGTAAGAAATACACATTCAAAAGAGAATATGGGCCATATCTCAAAAGTAAGAGAGACTACCTCACCTCAACATTTAAAACTAAATACAAATGAAAACAAGACTACCCTTTATATTTTCACAAGAAGTTCAACTTAAAAATAGCCTAGTGATAAGTTATATATGAAAAACCCATCAAAGGATATGAAAAAAATTGTTAAATTGGAAATGGTAAATGTTAGACTGCTTGGATTTGAATCTTGTCACCCTCTAGTGACATACTGGTCTAACAACCAGTTCTCCAGAAAAAAACTCTGGTTTATATCATTTGCCAATTCCTGTGGTATAATCTGCCCATCCTTGGTAATTTCAAGTAATTAATCTGAGGTGAGGTCACTGAATAAAGAACTAAGAGATGGCTCTTTTTGTTTTTTGGGGTTTTTTTTGGTACTGAAGAATTGAACTTAGGGGCATTCTATCTCTGAACTATGACCCCTACACTTTTTATTTTTTATTCTGAAACAAGGTCTTGCTAAGTTGCTGAGGATGGTCTCAAACCTGCAATTCTCCTGTCTCAGCCTCCCAGGTACTGAGTACAAGGAAGTACACCTGGCTATACAATAAGCTCTTATAGACCAATGCAAGTGGACTCCAGCACACAATTCACTCCACTGCTGCAGGTGTCACGTAATGCAGACCATAATGATGAATTGTGAAGATTAGAAAAGTATGGAGCACCTATGCAATCCAGATGCATAGCACATGGTCTGGAAATGTTAGCTATTTTTGTTAGCTATTTTTATAAAAAAGAGGATATGGGTATTATCTTCAACCACTAATGGTAACTTCATCTTTACTTTTTTTGTTGTTTTGTAGTGGAGATTGAACCCAGGGGCATTCTATCTCCGAACTACACCCTTAGTCCTATATTTTATTGTCCTATATTTTATTCTTTAATTTGAAACAGGGTCTCACGAAGTTGTGGAGGGCCTCACTAAATAGTTGAGGCTGGCCATGAACTCAGATCCTCTGGTCTCAGCCTCCCAAGTACTGGGATTACAAGCATGCACCACCACACCCAGCTTAGTGTGTGTGTGTGTGTGTGTGTGTGTGTGTGTGTGTGTGTGTGTGTACACGTACGTACACTGGGGATTAAACTCAGGGGCATTCTACCTATGAGCTATATCCCCAACCCTATTTTATTTTTTACTTTGAAATAGGGTCTTGTTAAGTTACCACACACTGGCCTTGAACCTGCGATTCTCTTCCTCTATCTCACAAATACTGGAATTATGGGTGTGTACCACTAGGCCCAGTTTTTATTTTCACTTTCAATAGTTGTTAGTCAGAGCTGGGCATGGTGGTGCATACTTGTAATCCCAGTACTTGGGAGGCTGAGACAGGAGGATCCAAGTTTGCGGCCGGCCTCAGCTACTTAGTGAGGCCCTAGTGAGACCCTGTTTCAAAATAAAGGATAAAAGCCGGGCGTGGCGTCGCACGCTTGTAATCCCAGCATTTGGGAGGCTGAGACCGGAGGATCCAGGTTCAAGGCCAGCCTCAACTACCTAGTGAGGCACTCCGCAACTTAGTAAGACCCTGTTTCAAAATAAAGAATTAAAAATAGGGCTAGGGGTATAGCTCAGAGGTAAAATGCCCCTGAGTTTAATGCCTAGTACTGGAAAAAATAAATAAATAAACGATAAAAAATAGGACTGGGGGTGTAGCTCGGAGGTAGAATGCCCCTGAGTTCAATTCCCAGTACTGAAAAAAAAAAAATAGTTGTTAGTCATAAAATGGTTTTCTAACCTCTTCACAAAGAGCTTCTAGATGCAGGGCCTCTAATTTCTGGGTCATTTCTTTTCGCCGAGTCTTGAACCAGCCATCAAAATTTGGAGACTTTAGGAAATGTCTATAAAAACAAATTTTGAAAAAGCAAAGTTTGACTATGATTTATTTCCTCTTCTCAATATCTTTCTTACCTATCGCTCAGAAAATTATGCCAAACAATAAAATTTTTGAAAAATAATGTAAATTTAATTCCAGTTTTAATTTTGTTTTGGTTTTTTTCTTTCTTATTTATTGTGGCACTAGGAATTAAACCAATGGACATTCTACCGCTGAGTTCTATCCCCTACTTTGTTTGTTTGTTTAGTAGTGCTGCATATTAAACCCAGTGATATTCTACCTCCAAGCTACACCCCTGCCTTTTTTTTCTTTTTTTTTTAATTTTGAAACAAGATCTCACTAGGTTGCTGAGAGTCTCACTAGGGTGCTGAGGATGTCTCAAACCTGCAGTCTTCCTGTCTCAACCTCCCAAGTACTGAGATTACAGGTATGTGCCACCATACCCAGTTATTTTTTATTTTGAAACAGGGTCTTGTTATATTATCGAGCTAGCCTTGAACTTGCAATCCTTTTGTCTCAGTCTCCCAAACACTGGGATTACAGGTGTTTATCACCACATATGACTTGTTTTCTTGTTAAATAAAGCTTGTAAATGGTGAAAATGTGAGGGGAAGAAGACTAACCGGTAAAGTCCAATCCAATCTCCTTTTATTCTAGAGGTTAACTGAGGTCCTGTTTTCTCAAGTGTTTTCATAAATTCTTCTGGTAGGAACTGTCTTAATTGGGGTGGACTCTAGAAAACAAGACATACTCTATTTAGAAATTAGAAATGGATATATTCAAAGAAGATAATTACAGTTATAAAACTCAAATAGGAGTTTATTTGAATATATTCATACCTTCCATGGAGAAATACTTTTCTGCAAAGGCATCAAGCTTGCCACATATCTTTCCTAAAACAAACAAGCAAACAACAAACTGAGAATTAAGTGTTCTTACCCAATCTTACTAAGAGGTCTTAAACTGTTTTTAAAAATGGGCTTCCAGTCAGGCATGATGACACACGCTTGTAATCCCAGTACTTGGGAAGCTGAGACTGGAGGATCCGGGTTTGTGGACAGCCTCAGGTACTTAGTGAGGCCCTCTGCAACTTAGACCCTATTTCAAAAATAAAGAATAAGCCAGGCGTGGTGGCGCACACTTGTAATCCCAATACTTGGGAGGCTGAGACGAGAGGATCCGGGTTCTCGGCCAGCCTCAGCTACTTAGTGAGGCCCTCCACAACTTAGTGAGACCCTGTTTCAAACTAAAGAATAAAAAATAGGACTGGGGGGTGGAGCTCAGAGGTAGAATGCCCCTGGGTTCAATCCCTAGTACCACAAAAATAAATTAATTAATTAAATAAATAAATAAAAGTAAAAATAAAATAAAACTAAGAATAAAGAATAAAAAATAGGACTGGTGGTGTAACTCAGAGGTAGAATGCCTCTAGGTTCAATTTCCAGTACCACAAATAAACAAATAAATAAATAAATGGCTTCCAAATGTGAACTATTGTGTGTGTGTGGCGGGGGTACTGGGGGTTGAACCCAGGGGCATTCTACCTCTGAGCCGCACCCTCATTATTTTTTATTTTGAAACAGGGTCTCACTAACTTGCTGAGGGCCTCACTAAGTTGCTGAAGCTGGCCTCAATCCTGTGATCCTCCTGTCTCAGCCTCCCAGGTACTATAATTACAGGCATGAGTCACCATGCCTGGCTTTTGTTGTTGGTTTTTTTTTTTTTTGTTTATATTTTGGTTTTTTTTTTTTTTAACATAGAGGTGTCACTATGTTGCCCAGGCTGGTCTCAAACTCATGGGTTCAAGTGATCCTCCTTCTTCCTTCCTAAGTAATTGGGACTGAGGCACAGATCACTAAGCCCAGTACATTCTTTCTTTCTTTCTTTTTTTTTTTTTTTAAAGAGCTTTTGAAGCCAGACGTGGTGGCGCACACTTGTAATCCCAGCATTTGGGAAGTTGAGACCAGAGGATCTGGGTTCGCGGCCAGCCTCAGCTGCTTAGTGAGGCACTCCACAACTTAGCGAGACCCGGTTTCAAAATAAAGAATAAAAAATAGGGCTGGGGATGTAGCTTGAAGGTAGAACACCCCTGAGTTCAATCCCCAGTACTGCAAAAAAAAAAAAAAGCTTTTGAAACAAATACCTATATACCTATAGCACTGGAGAAAACAACAGCTCCCAGTCCAAAGAAGATAATATGGAGAAAGGAAAGAAGTTAAAAGCATCTTTTTTTTTTTTTTCTTTTTTGCGGTACTGGGGATTGAACTCAGGCGCATTCTACCTCCGAGCTATACCCCCAGCCCTATTTTTTATTCTTTATTTTGAAACCGAGTCTCACTAAGTTGCAGAGTGCCTCACTAGGTAGCTGAGGCTGGCCGCGAACCCGGATCCTCTGGTCTCAGCCTCCCGAATGCTGGGATTACAAGCATGTGCCACCACACCCAGCCTAGTTAAAAGCATCTTGAAGAAAAACTCAGACTGGATACAGCACTGGTCAAGTCAGAAAATAGCCCTCCCCGAAAAGGCCTCCTTAAACATCAGAAGTGCACATCTACTCTCACTGTGCTATTCTTCATCTCTGCTATTCTTTCCTCTGTTGGCCACTGGACTTGGGATCTATATTGGAAGGTGTATGACAACCTCCAGCACCTTTGTCTGTGTGTGTGGTACTGGGGATTGAACCCAGAGGCAGTTCTACCTGAGATACAGCCCCAACCCTATTTTTATTTTTTTATTTTGAAACAGGGTCTAAGTTGCTGAGGCTGGTCTCAAACCTGCAATCCTCCTGTTGCAATCCCCAAGGATTGTGTTAGCTTTTCAGTTAGCAGTCAGACTCAGATATAAATCCCCACTTTGCAAACAAAGTTGGATCCAATTCTTCATCAAAAGGTGCTGGCAAGCCAGGCATGTGGTGCATGCCTGTAATCCCAGTACTTGGGAGGCTGAGACAGGAGGATTGCAGGCTTGAGGATGGCCTCAGCAAGTAGTGAGACTCTCCAACCTAGCGAGACCCAGTTTCAAAACAGAAATAAAAATAGGGCTGGGGGTATAGCTTGGGGATAGAATGCGCCTCTGGGTTCAATCCCCAGTACCACAAAAAAAATCAGCTTCATTCTGTATCTACTTTAGGAGACTGGAAATAGAAAAAAATAAATTTTTGCCAAATCAAAAAAAATTCTTACCAATTATCCCATTCAAGATTTATAACTATAGAATCAGCTTTATATTACAGACAAGGAAGTTGAGAGTTAGAGGAAGGAACTGACTTACCAAAGTTGCACAGTTAATTCTAGAACAAAGAATCCATGTCTTTTGCAAATGGCTCTTTTTTAAATCACTAAATACACTAACAGGCAAAACAAATAACTTAAGGTTTGAAGGATGGGAAAAACATTCATATGCCTTTCAACAAATCATAATATTAAGCAAAGATGTATCTGTTAACTTACTAATGGAATGATGAAGCTTTGTGTCAGTTCCAAAAAATATCGTCGGAGAATAACACTTTGAGCCTCAGAAGGACGTTTCTGTTGTACACCCTTAAAAAAAGAAATAATGAGAATCTATATTCTAGTGTCAGGGAATATAAAACAATGATAATTACCAAGTTCAACAGCTTTGTTAAATATACATTTATAATGATATAAGAAAAACTTATTACATGCATGTACCATCACACCCAGTTTATTTTTATTTTGAAATTGGGTCACAAGTTGCTGAGGGCTTTGTTAAATTGTTGAAGCTGGCTTCAAACCCATGATCCTCCTGTCTCAGCCTCCCAAAGTACTAGGATTACAGGCATGCCTCACCACACCTGTCTTTTCTCTTTTCTAGATTACATTAAAAAAATGCTGTTTACATTAAAAAAAAAAAAAAAAACTAACTTCTACTGTTAGCTGCTAAACTACCTCACGGTAAAATCTATGATTTTTTACTAGTACTCCTCATTTTCTAGAATGACTGGCACTCATTTTAGCTACAGAACATTATTCAAGCCTAAAATTGCTACTTTAGTTGCTTTTTTTGTGTGTGTGTGCTGAGGATTGAACCGAGGGACATGATGCCTATGAGCTACACCTCCACTCTATTTTTTTTTTTAATTTTGAAACAGGGTCTCACTAAATTGTTGAGACTGGTCATGAACCTTTTATCCTCCTATCTCAACCTCCCAAGTACTAGGATTACAGGCACATGCCACCACATCCAGCTAACTGCTTGATTTTTATGAAACTTTGGTTTAAATGCCAGACTCCAAGCCACGCGTGGTGATGCACGCCTGTAATCCCAGTACTTGGGAAGCTGAGACAAGAAGATCACAGGTTCAAGATCAGCCTCAGCAACTTAGTGAGGCCCTCTGCAACTTAATGAGATCCTGTTTCAAAATAAAATAGAGCTAGGGGTATAGCTTAGAGGTCGAATGCCCCTGGGTTCAATCCCTAGTACTGCAATAAAATAAGATAAAATAAATAAACGTCAGATTCTATTTCACATTATTATATACAAAGCACATTTTGTCTAGATGGATATTACACACCTGACAAGGAAATTTTTTTTTTTTTTTTTTTTTTTTTTTTTTTTTTTTTTTTTTTTTTTTTTTTTTGCGGTACTGGGGATTGAACTCAGAGGCATTCTACCTCAGAGCTACACCCCCAGCCCTATTTTTTATTCTTTATTTTGAAACCGAGTCTCACTAAGTTGCGGAGGGCCTCACTAGGTAGCTGAGGCTGGCCGCGAACCCGGATCCTCCGGTCTCAGCCTCCCGAATGCTGGGATTACAAGCGTGCGCCACCACGCCCAGCACCTGACAAGGAAATTTAAGTTAATAATATGAACAAGTAATTACCTTCTGTAACTGCTTTATGATTTCTTCATCTCTACTGAGATATGGCTTGTAAGAAGTATAAACTCCTAAAGTGAAGAAAAGAAGGTAAACAGAAAAACCCAAATACACAGAGAAGAAATGTATTTAAAAATTAATTAAAGTCAATACCAGGTTTAGAATCCAGAGTCTTCAGGTTCTTCAATTTTTTCACTTTAACTTGCTTAGGAATTTCACCTGAAGGAAAAAGCATAAACATTCTTATAATTATTATAATCACACATATTACAAAACTGCAGTTTCATAACACTAATAACCTACTATTAGTTAGGGGTGTTATAAATAAGGCATTCATCTTTAACATCAATTAATATTTAAGAGTCCATTCCTGGGGAGGGGTGTGTGTGTGTGTGTTACTGAGGACTGAGCATTGAGCCCAGGGCACTCTATTTCTGAGCTATACCATACCCCTTTTATCTATTTTTTTAATTTTTAATTTTTTAATTTTTAATTTTTTAGTGGTACTGGGGATTGAACCCAGGGGCATTATACCTCCGAGCTACACCCCCACCCCTACTTTTTATTCTTTATTTAGTGAAACAGGGTCTCACTAAGTTGCGGAGGGCCTCACTAAGTAGCTGAGGCAGGTCATGAACCCAGATCCTCTAGTCTCAGCCTCCCAAGTACTGGGATTACAAGCGTGCGCCACCATGTCCGGCTTATTTTTTGTTTTTGAAACAGGGTCTTGCTAGGTTGCTGAGAGTCTAAATTGCTGAGGCTGGCTTCAAACCTGTGATATTCTAGTGTTAGTGAGACCCTCAGCAATTTAGTGTGACCCCCCCCCCAGCACTTAGCAAGACCCTATTTCAAAAATAAAAAGGGCTGGGAGTAGCCAGGCCTGGTGGTGCATACCTGTAATACCAGTACTTGAGAGTCTAAAACAGAAGGATTGCAAATTCGAGACCAGCCTCAGCAATTTAGCAAGACTCTGAGCAACCTAATGAGACCCTGTTTCAAAATAAAAAAAAAAAAGGGCTGGAGGTATAGTTCAGAGTTAGAATGGCCCTGGGTTCAGTCTCCAGTAACAATTTTTTTTTTCCAGTACTGAGAATTGAACCCAGGGGCATTCTAACTCCTAGGTACACCATAGCCCTATTTTTTATTCTTTATTTTGAAACAGGGTCTCACTACGTAGCAGAGGGCCTCATTAAGTAGCTGAGGCTGGCCACAAACCTGAGATCCTCCTGTCTCAGCCTCTCAAGTACTGGGATTACAAGCATGCACCACTACACCTGACCTAAATAAGTAATTTTTAAAGATTGGATAAAAGGAAGCCGGGCGTGGTGGCACACACTTGTAATCCCAACATTTGGGAGGCTGAGACTGGAGGATCCGAGTTCACGGCCAGTCTCGGCTACCTAGTGAGGCATTCCGCAACTTAGTGAGACCCTGTTTCAAAATAAAGAATAAAAAATAGGGCTGGGGGTATAGCTCGGAGGTAGAATGCCCCTGAGTTCAATCCCCAGTACTGAAAAAAAAAAATATTTTAAGAGCATGTAATCTGGTAAAAACATATGTTTTGGAGGGCGGTACTGAGGATGGGGTACCAGGGGCCTTCTACCTCTGGGCTATAATCTTAGACCTATTTTATTTTTTTATTTAGAAACAGGGTCTCACTAAGTTACAGAGAGCCTCACTAAATTGCTGAGGCTGGCTTTGAAGCTGCAATTCTCCTGTCTCAGCCTCCCAAGTACTGAGATTATAAGCATGCATTACCATGCCTAGTTCATATTTTTTTTTTTTTTTTTTTTTTTTTTTTTTTTTTTTTTTTTTTTTTTTTTTTTTTTTTTTTTTTTTTTTTTTTTTTTTTGTGGTACTGGGGATTGAACTCAGGGGCGTTCTACCTCCGAGCTATACCCCCAGCCCTATTTTTTATTCTTTATTTTGAAACCGAGTCTCACTAAGTTGCGGAGGACCTCACTAAGTAGCTGAGGCTGGCCGCGAACCCGGATGCTCCGGTCTCAGCCTCCCAAATGCTGGGATTACAAGCGTGCGCCACCACGCCCGGCTCCTAGTTCATATTTTAATAAACCTTTTACTTTAAAATAATTTCAATCTCGCAGAAAAGTTGCAAAACAATTTAGTCTAACAATTCAATTTTTGTCAACTACCCTGATAGTAACTTTAAAGAGATACAGAGATATTGTGTGTTTATGGGGTAATGAAGATTGAACCCAAGAGTGGTTGGTCCGCCTGTCCGTCCATCCGTCCATCCATCCATCCATCCATCCATCCATCCATCCATCCATTTTTTGGTACTGGGGATTGAACCCAGGGGCATTCTACCTCCAAGTTAACAGAGTCTCACTAAGTTGCTGAGATCCTGCAATTCTCCCGTCTCAGCATCCTAAGTACTGTACCAAGATTACAGGTGTACACATCACACCTGGTTAAATGGATACTTTTTTTTTTTTTTTTGGTGGTACTGGGGATTGAACCCAGAGGCATTTTACCTTCAAGCTATACCCCTAGCCCTATTTTTTATTCTTTATTTTATTTATATTTATTTGTGTGTGTGTGTGGTACTAAGGATTGAACGCAGGGGCATTCCTATCTCTGAGCTACACCCCCAGTCCTATTTTTTATTCTTTATTTGGAAACAGGGTCTCACTAAGTTGCAGAGGGCCTCACTAAGTAGCTGAGGCTGGCCGCAAACCTGTGATCCTCATGTCTCAGCCTCCCAAGTGCTGGGATTACAAGCATGCACCATAACCCAGCTAAATGGAACTTGTTGAAAAAGAAAATCATGAATAAACAAACTCTTTTTCATTGATTCAGTAACTATTATAAATGCAAGGTATAGTCACACAGGAATAAAACAGCTAAATTGTGATACCAAGGAAGGGTCTCACAGTCAATGGTGAAATATGACAAAGACAAATAACAATACAGAGGAATATGTGTTGGCATAGAATTATAAACAAAAGAGTATAGAAGAAAAGTGTTCTGGACAAAGAAGAGTGGGAAAATTCTTGAGTGTTCCTAGAGGAAGTGATATTTAATCAGTCTTGTAAGAGAAATAGGAAGGTAACTGTGGGGACAAGTGGGGGGATTTTTTTTTTTTTTTTTTTTTTTTTTTTTTTGCGGTACTGGGGATTGAACTCAGGGGCATTCTACCTCCGAGCTATACCCCTAGCCCTATTTTTTATTCTTTATTTTGAAACCGAGTCTCACTAAGTTGCGGAGTGCCTCACTAGGTAACTAAGGCTGTTCGCGAACCCGGATCCTCTGGTCTCAGCCTCCTAAATGCTGGGATTACAAGCGTGTGCCACCACGCCCGGCTAAGTGGGGGGATTTTTTAGGTGAAAAGTTAAGTCCAGAAACATGAAGAGCATACTGCTCAAAATGTTGTAGATAATGGTAAGGATCATAATAGCCACCATTTACTGAATATTCATTCTGTGTCAATCTCTGCTGAAAACACTGTACAAATTGTTGTGTTTCACCTTCACAGTAAAAGTGCATGGTGGTGCACACCTGTAATCCCAGTATTTAGGAGGTTGAGACAGGATGATCACAGGTTTGAAGCTATCCTCAGAAACTTAGCAAGACCCCGTTTCCAAATAAAAAATAAAAAAGGGTGGAAGTATAGCTCAGAGGTTCAATCCCCAGTACTACACAAAAGTTGTTTTTTTTTTTTTTTTTTTTTTTTGTACTGGGGGCTGCTGCCTCCGAGTTACACCCCCAGCCCTATTTTTTATTCTTTATTTTGATACAGGGTCTAAGTTATGGAGGTCCTCACTATGTAGCTGAGGCTGGCCACAAACCCGGATCCTCTAGTCTCAGCCTCCCAAGTACTGGGATTACAAACATGGGCCACCACGCACACAAAAGATATTTTAAGAGCATGTACTATAGCAAAACAGGTATTTTTATAAACTCTTTACTTTGACATAATTTCAGTCTTGCAGAAAAGTTGCAAAACAATGCAGTCTATACCCTAATTTTGTCAACTTCCCTGTTAATAACTTTAAACAGATACTTTTGGGGGAGGGAGGGGAGAGTACTGGGGATTAAACCCAGGGGCATTCTACCTCCAACCTATATCCCCAGCCCATTGACAAAAGAGAACACAATCTAAATTTTGCTGTCCTATGGAAGATGTTTTTCTAGTTTTCTAACCCTCTCAAATTGTTTTGCATTTGCAAAGCTAAAGTCCTGAGTAGGGCTTTGTGCTGAAAATTTGTGCAATGTACGCAGTAAGCCTTGTGTTGAGATCAAGACACTGCAAAATGCCCCAAGATGCACATCAAACACTTATAAAGTAAAAGATAAATGGGATTTCATACCTAGGATATCAAACCCACAAGCAATAAAAAAATTAAACTAGATTTAATAAAAATTTAAAACTTTCGTGCATCAAAGGACATTATCAAAAGAATAAAAAAACAATCATTAGGGGAAAATATTTACAAACCATCTATCTCATAAGGAACTAATATCCAAAATATATAAAAACTCTTACAACATAACAAAAAATAATTTGCCAATTAAAAATAAATGGGCAAAGGACTTGAAGAGACATTTCTCCAAAGAAGAAATACAAAAGGTCAATGAGCGCATGAAGACAGTCAACATCACGAATCACTAGGAGAATACAAGTGAAAACCACAATGCCACAGCGCCTCATCTCTATTAAGAGGGTTACTATAAAAAAAGTGAAAATATAAAAACAGTAGGGGGGTTCCTAAAAAAAAAACATAGATTTACTATATAATCTAGCAATTCCACCCCAGGGTACATAGCCAAATCAAGCAAAAGCAGGGATTCAAAAAGATATTTGTAGCCGGGCGTGGTGGTGCACATTTATAATTCTGGTACTTGGGAAGCTGAGACGGGAGCATCACAGGTTCACGGCCAGCCTCAGCTACTTAGTGAGGCCCTCAGCAATTTAGTGAGAACCTGTTTCAAAATAAAATAAGGCAAGCCGGGCGTGGTGGCGCACGCTTGTAATCCCAGCATTCGGGAGGCTGAGACTGGAGGATCCAGGTTCATGGCCAGCCTCAGCTACCTAGTGAGGCACTTCACAACTTAGTGAGACCCGGTTTCAAAATAAAGAATAAAAAAATAGGGCTGGGGATGTAGCTCAGAGGTAGAACCCCCCAGAGTTCAATCCCTAGTACCGCAAAAATAAAATAAAATAAAATAAGGCTAGGGGTGTAGCTCAGAGGAAGAATGCCCCCGAGTTCCATCCACACACGCGCGCGCACACACACACACACACACACACACGAAGACATTTATACACCCACGTACAATACTGTACAAGACAAAAACCAAACAACTCAAATGTTCATCAACAAATGAACAAACTACAGTAAATGTATAAAATGGATTATTATTCAGCTTTCTAAAAAGAAGGAAATTATGATACGTGGTATAACAAGAATGAATGTTTAGAACATTATGCTGAATGAAATAAGCATAAGGACAAGTATAGGAGGATTCCACTTATGTAAGGTAGTCAAATTCAGAGAAAGAAAGCAGAATGGTAGTTGCCAAAGACTGAAGGGAGAGGTGACAGGAAGTTATTGTTTAATGGTACAAATTCAGTTTTGCGAGATGAAGAGTTTTATTGATGATGGTGATAGTACATTCACTCTACTGATAGATGACATGATCCTATATTCTAAAAATCCTAGCAAATCAGTAACAAATACTAGTAGAACAGTATTGGTGTTACAAGACCAATATTCAAAAATAAACTATACTAGTACCACTAATAAAAATTATAAAAATAAAATAAAATAGGCTGGGGATCTAGATCAGAGGTAGAAGCTTACTAGGTTAAATCCCTAGTAACACACAGAATTAAAAAATGTAAACAGTCTCTGTGACACCATTAAAAGAACAAAAGACACATAACCAGAATAGATGAGGGGAAAAAAGCTATAGGCTGAAGGCACAGAAAGCCTATATAGCACCAAGCACAGTGGTGCACATCTGTAATTCTACCTTCATGGGAGAATGAGGAAGGAAGATCCTAAATTCAAGGCCAGCCTATGCAACTTAGTGAGACCCTGTCTCAAAATAAAGTAAAAAGGGTTCAGGATATAGCTTAGTGACAGAGCATTTGACTAGCATGCACAAGGCCCTGGGTTTGATCATCTCCAGTACTGTGGAAGAAAGAAAGAGGGGGAAGGCAGGCCGGCAATTCAGTGAAATAATAAATTTTCCCAAATCTTGGGAAAGACATGGATGTCCAGATAAAGAAGGTACTTAGAACCCCAGACAGACATGACTAGAAAAGAATCTTTTTATGACATATTATAAACTCCCAAAGTATAAAACAAAGAATGAATATTAAAAATTACAAGAGAAAAGCACCACATCACATTTAAAAGCAAACCCATCATAATAACAGCCGATTTCTAAGTAGAAACTTTATAAAGGCAGAAGAGCATAGAAAGATGTATTTCAAGTCCTGAAAGAAAATAACTGTCAACCTAGATTACTATACCCAACCAAGTTATCCTTTAGAATTGAGAAATAAAGTTCTAACATGAGATGCATAAACTAAGGAAATTCATGACCACCACAAGAGCATTACAGAAAATAGTTAAGGGAATCTTACACCCAGAAGAGGAAGAGATAAAAACAATCATGAGAGCACAGAAAAGAATAACTCTGACTAGAACAGTAGATAAGCAAATGAGAATTAAGAAAGAATCAAACATTATTAGTACAGAAAATGGTCAAACCTCTAAGATGAATAAGAGAAGAAGAAACAAATATGGAATACTCAAAAAAACAACCAGAAGCAAAACAAGAAGATGAGTATATACCTTTTAATAATGACACTGACCATAAATGGTCTTAATTTACAAATTAAAAGATGTAGCTGGGTGTGGCAGCGCAGGCCTGTAATCCCAGTACTTGGGAGGCTGAGACAGGAGGATCACAGGTTCAAAGACAATCACAGCAAATAATGAGACTTTCATCAACCTAGTGAGACCCTGTTTCAAAACAGAAATAAAATGGGGCTAGGGGTGTAGCTTAGAGGTAGAATGCCTCTGGGTTCAATCCTCAATACCAAAAAATAAAAAATGCAGACTAGATGAACAAATTGGAAAACAAGAACCAACAATATCCTGCTTCCAAACTCACCTCACCAGCAAAGACACACACACTGAGTGTGAATAGATAGAAAATTACATCCCAAGCAATTGGAATCCAAAAGCAAGGAGTAGCTATACATGTATATCTAACACAACAGACTTTAAGCCCAAATTAGAAGACACAAAGAAGGTAACTACATTGTTGTTGTGGTGGTGATACTGGGGATTGAACCCAGAAGCGTTCTATCTCCAAGCTATACCTGCCAGCCCTTTTTTTTTTTTTTTTTTTGCTACTGGGGATTGAACCAGGGGAACTGTACCTCCAAGCTACACCATCAGCCCTATTTTATTTTTTATTTTGAGACAGGATCTCACTAGACTGCTGAAAGTCTCACTAAATTGCTAAGGCTGGTCTCAAACCTGCGATTCTCCTGTCTCAGCCTCCTAAGTACTGGGATTACAGGCATGTGCCATAATGTCCAGCATTATTCTTTGTTTTCAAATAAGGTCTCACTAAGTTGCTGAGGCTGGTCTTGAACTTGTGACCCTTCTGTCCCAGTTTCCCAAGTACTGGGTTTACAGGTGTGTACAACCATGCCTACGTAGTCATTACATATTGATAAAGGGTATAATGATTAGAAATATATATGTGCCAAACATCAGAGTGCCCAATTTTATGAAACAAACATTACTGAGCATAAAGGGAAAGCTAAGCTCCAATATAAAAGCAATGGGTGTCGGTTAATACTATCCAGAACAACAATTAAAGTGAAACATCAGTTATATTATTATACTACTGATCAAATGGACTTTGAACACACATATACAGAATATTGCATCCAACAGCTGTGGAATACACATTCTTTTCATCAGTCCGTGACATTTTTTCCAAAATATATCACATATTAGGATCATAAGGCAAATCTTTTTTTTTTTGGTAGTACTGGGGATTGAACCCAAGGGCATTATAGCTCCAAGCTATCCCCCTAGTCCTATTTTTTATTCTTTATTTGAGGCTGGCCACGAACCTGCAATTCTTCTGTCTCAGTCTCCTAAGTATTAGGATTACAAGTATGTGCCATCGCGCCCAGCTTAACAAATCTTAACAAATTTAAAAAAGTGAAATAATTTTGGGTATCTTATCAGATCATAACAGAATAAAACTAGAGACCTACAGCAAGAGAAACTACAGAAATTATACAACATATGAAAATCGAACAATACACTTTTGACTCAACAATGAGTCGCTAAAGAAATTGGGGGAAAATTAAAATATTCACAGAATCAAATGAAAACTGAAACATAACATACCAAAACCTCTGGGATATAGCAAAAGCAAAAACTAAGAGGGAAATTGACAGCTATGAGTACCTACATTTAAAAAAAAGAAAAGATCTTAATAATTTAATGATGCATCTCAAGGTCTTAGAGAAATAAGATTAAATTAAACCAAAAATCAAAAGAAAATAAATAATAAAGATCAGGGTGGAAATAAATGAAATACAGACTTAAAAAACAATATAGCTGGGCATGGTGGCACACACCTATAACCCCAGTACTTGGGAAGTTGAGACAGGAGAATCGCAGGTTCAAGGACAGCCTCAGCAACTTAGGGAGACCCTGTTTCAAAATAAAAAATAAAATAAGCCAGCCTCAGCAATTTAGTGAGGCCCTCAGAGATTCAGCAAGATCCTATTCCAAAATTTAAAAAAAAAAAAAAAAAAATAGTAGCCAGGCGTGGTGGCGTACACTTGCAATCCTAGTACTTGGGAGGCTGAGACCGGAGGATCCGGGTTCTCGGCCAGCCTCAGCTACTTAGTGAGGCCCTCCACAACTTAGGGAGACCCTGTTTCAAAATAAAGAATAAAAAATAGGGCTGGAGATGTTGCTCAGAGGTAGAATGCCCCTGGGTTCAATCCCTCGTACCTCAAAAAAAAAAAAAAATAGTGCTGGGGGTGTAGCTAAGAGGTAGAATGTCCCTGGGTTCAATCCTCTGTACCAAAACCAATATAAAGTATTAATCAAATAAAGAATTGATTCTTTGAAAAGATACATAAAATTGACACACCTTTTGCTGAACTAACCAAAAGAAAGAGAAGACCCAAGCAAATAATAGTAGAGATGAAAAGGAGAATATTACAATAGATATCACTGAAATTCACAGGATCATTAGGAAACATTTTGAAGAACTATATTCTAATAAACTAGAAAATCTAGAAAAAATGGATCTCATATACATATGGTCTATAAAACTTGAACCAAGAGTATATTTAAAAATAGGTCAATAGGTCAGTAACAAGCCTATAATAATGATATAGAAGCAACAATAAAACATTTCCCGCCAGGCATGGTGGCGCACACATGTACTTGGGAGGCTGAAATAGGATTGCAGGTTCACAACCAGCCTCAGCAACTTTTGGAGACACTATTTCAAAATAAAAATTAAATAGGGTTGGGGGTATAGCTCAGAGGTAGAGCGCCCCAGCTGGGCACAGGGGTGCACTCTGTAATCCCAGTACTTGGGAAGCTGAGACAGGAGGATCACAGGTATGAGGCCGCCTTAGGAATTTAACGAGACCCTGTTTCGGAATAAAAATAAAATAGGTCTGGGGGTATAACTCAGAGATAGAGTGCCCCAAGGTTCGATCTTTAGCTCCAAAAAAAAAAGAGGTAGAGCACCCCTGGGCTCAATCTCCAGTACCACACACAAAAATAAACAAACAATAAAAAAGAATAAAAGGGTTTGGAGAGCCGGGCGTGGTGGCGCATGCTTGTAATCCCAGCATTCGGGAGGCTGAGACCGGAGGATCCGGGTTCGCGGCCAGCCTCAGCTACCTAAGTGAGGCACTCCGCAACTTAGTGAGACCCAGTTTCAAAATAAAGAATAAAAAAATAGGGCTGGGGGTATAGCTCGGAGGTAGAATGCCCCCGAGTTCAACCCCCAGTACCGCAAAAAAAAAAAAAAAAAAAAAAAGGTTTGGAATATAGCTAGGAGGTAGAATGACCCTGGGTTCAATGCAAATACCCCCTCAAAATAAATAAAAACAATAAGAATACAAATAATCCAACCAATAAATGAGCAAAAGATTTGAACAGACACATCTCAAAAGAAAGGCCAATAAATATATGAAAAATTGTTCAATATCTTCAGCTATCAGAGAACCGCAAATCAAAACACTGATATTGCATCTCATTCCATCTGAATGGCTATTATCAAAAAGATAATAAGCGCCGGGCGTGGTGGCGCACACTTGTAATCCCAGCATTCGGGAGGCTGAGACCGGAGGATCCGGGTTCGCGGCCAGCCTCAGCTACCTAGTGAGGCACTCCGAAACTTAGTGAGACTCGGTTTCAAAAATAAAGAATAAAAAATAGGGCTGGGGGTATAGCTCGGAGGTAGAATGCCCCTGAGTTCAATCCCCAGTACCGCAAAAAAAAAAAAAAAAGATAATAAGCCAGGTGTGGTGGTGCACACTTATAATCCTGGTACTTGGGAGGCTGAGACAGGAGGATCGCAGGTTCACTGCCAGCTTCAGGTACTTAGTGAGGCCCCCCACAACTTAGTGGGACTCTATTTAAAAATAAAGAATAAAAAATAGGGCTGGGAGTGTAGCTCAGAGGTAGAATGCCCCTGGGTTCAATCCCCAGTACCACAAAAAATAATAATATTAATAATAACAACAACAACAAATGCTGGTGAGGCTGTAGAAAAATAGGAATCTTTATATACTTTGCTAGGAATGTAAGTTAGTACAACCACTACAGAAAACAGTATGGAGATGCCTCAAAAAAACTAAACACAGTGCCACCATATGATCCAGTGATACCACTTTTGGGTACTTATCCTATAGCAATGAAGTCAACCTACAAAAGAGGTATCTGCATACATGCGTTTCTTGCAGCACTATTCACAATTGCTAAGTATGTAATCAGTCTAGGTGCCCAGCAATAGATGGATGAAGAAAGAAAATACGTTGTATATATACAAGGGCATATTATCCAACAATGAAGAAAAATGAAATAATGGTTTTGCAGAAAAGAGGATAGAACTAGAGAACATCATATTAAGAGAAATAAGCCAGACACAAAAGCAAATACTGCAGGTTGTCTCTCGTAATGTGGAAACTAAAAAAACAAAACCTGAAAGTAGAAGAGGAACTATTAGAGAAGGGGAAGAAAACTGGGGGGAGAGGAGGAGAAAAGACAGAAGGGAGGGAGGACATGATCAAAGTATAATATATGCTTCTATGGAAATGTCACTGTGAAACTCCTTAATTTGTAAAATTAAAGCATTAATAATTATAATAAAAACCTTTCAAGAAAAGAAGAATCTATCTTAGTGGAAAGCCTTCTTCAAAGGCTTTTATTTATTTAAATTGCCTCAAAGAAAGCTGCAAATAATGTAAAAAGTAACCAAGTAATAAAAATAAAAGGGAAGAAGTAAACCTGTTTAGCCACATTACACACAAAAAACAGGACACTGAGTTTATACAGTTTATACTTTACCTGCAGGCTTAAGGTCTCCTATTCGAATAATGTGTGGCCAGTGCTGCAGTGTTTTGGCAAAAAAAGGGTTTGTTACTCCTAATATGACTGAGGGCCTATATAAAAACAAAACAAAATTTTAAAGGTGAGAAAAAGATGAATGTTAAACCAGTGAAGAATAGTTTGTAATTTCCTTTGAGTGATCAATATATAGATGATCTTTTCCTTTACTCAATGTATTACAAATCAACTACATGCCAGGCAACATATTTAGAACTAGGCAAACACAGATGAAAAGACATGGTCGTTACAACAGCACACAGGAAAAAGGGTATACATATCCAACTTTGATACTAAAAAATAGAAGGAAGGCAGTGAAAGTAGAATAAAATGTATAAAAATCACAAAGGAGAACCTCTAGTCGGCCAGGAAATTAAAGGACAGCCCCACCAAGGAGATGGCATTTACACAAAGAGATGAAAGATAAGTTAGAATTTTCTGCCAAGTGGATAAGGGAGGTAAGAGTTATGCAGAAGAACAAACAGTATGTGCCATGCAATGAGGTGAGATCAGGGTCTACACACAGAACTACATTCCTGGGCAAAGTGGGAAGGATGAATAATCAGAAATGAGTATTGACAGACATTACAAAGTTCACATGCTAAGAAATTTAGATATTATCTTATAGGCAAGGAGAAATCACTAGAGAACCAAGTGGAGGCAAGCCACATGAATGAGAAAGATCACTATGGGAAAATCTGGAAGGGACCCTACAAGGAAGGGAGGGAAAGGGGGGAAAGTAACAGCAGATATGGCAAAGACTAGAGATACTAAGACTGAGAAGGGATCTACAGAAAGAAGATAAATGTCATGAGAGAGATTTTAGGATGCTGAGCTGACAGAATTTGGTTAAACTTTGATGGGGGGGCATGCTAAGTAAGAGAAATTGGTAACAGTTCCAGTTTCTGATAACTAAGTAAAAACTAGTGCCATCTATTTTTAAATGTGGGGGAGCATGAGATTAGGGGAGAAAAGAGAGAGATAAAAAGAATTCAGTTTAAACATGTTTACTTTCAGATGTCATTAAGACATGCAGGTGGTGATGTCAACAATAAAATCCTGGATGTACAGACCTAGACCTCACAGAGACCTGGACTAGGAAGATACATTTCAGTCATTCTTTGAGAGTTTTGTTTGTTTACATTACTGAGGATTAGACTCATGGCCTTATGCATGCTGAACTATATCCTCAGCCCCCAGGGCTTATCAGAGGCCATGGGTACTATTAAGATTGTACAGAAAGAATTGTCAGTCTGAAATCAGAATCCAGAACACAATATGGAGAGCATCAACATGTAAGGGATTAGAAAAGAAAAGCAGTCAGCAAAGGAGACTGAAATGTACCACCAGACAGCCAGGAGAGCCTGGCTTAAAATATTTTAAGGATTAAAATATTTTCAAGATTAGCTGGGGATGGTGGTGCACGCTTGTAATCCCAGTACTTAGGAGGCTGAGACAAGAGGATTAAAATTTTGAGGACAGCCTCAGCAATTTAATGAGGCCCTCTGCAACTTAGTGAGATCCTGTTTCAAAATAAAGAATAAAAAAATAGAGCTGGGGATGCTTGGGGGTAGAATACCCCTGGGTTCAATCCCTGGTACCACAAAAAAATTTTTTAAAAAAGCATAAAAACAAAACAAAAAATAAATAAAATAGGGATGGGGGTATAGCTCAGAGATCAAATATCCCTGTGTTCAATCTCCAGTACTACCAATAAATAAATAAATAAATAAATAAATAAATAAATAAATAATATATGCATATATATTATTTTTTTCAAGATCAAGTCTTTTCCTATAAATGTTACAATTAGAAGGTGGGAAAATAGGGCAATATTGTGCCCACTGGGTCAGGCAGTAAGAAGTATTTTCAGAACTTTAACAAAAACAAATCCATTGAATATAGAGAAGTCAATCTGCAGTTGACTAAGATGTAACCAGAAAATCAAGTAAATGAAGATTTTTGTTGTTGTTCTACAAAAACTTAGCTATGGAAAGAAGATAAGCAAAAGCGTGGTGGCGCACGCTTGTAATCTCAGTACTTGGGAGGCTGAGACAGGAGGATCACAAGTTCGCAGCCAGCCTCAGCTACTTAGTGAGGCCTTCTGCAACTTAGTGAGATCCTGTTTCAAAATAAAGAATAAAAATAGGGCTAGGAGTATAGCTCGCTCGAAGGTAGAATGCCCCTGGGTTCCATGCCCAGTACCAAAAAAATAAATAAATAAATAAATAAGCAAAAGAACAGTATCTAAAAGGAAAAGGGAAATTATTTTTTCCCCTCTACAGACAGGAAGATTGATCACAATGACAGCAGAATCAAAAGTACAATCTGATGACAACAGAGATTACATTAATAAAAGTCACTCAGAGAAAATAAGTTATCTCTTGACATCTGAAATTATTCCCAGCAACTCCTCAAACCTTTCTTTATAAAATTGATCTGCCTATAAGTTAACATCTTTAAATTAAACTTGTATCACCGAAAATAATTCTATATAATTTTGGTTATAAAGGTAATACCTGGTCAATAAAAGTTACTCTGTTTACTCACGGGGCTTGAGTACGTGTTGTATATTCTTTGAATTCACTATCATGAATAGTGAAATAAGGTCGGAAATCACTGAAGTACTTTAGTGGAGAAATACAGCTGTGGAGGAAGGAGAACATGTAAAACAAAGGTCAGAGAAATTACTCTACTCCACAACCATGAAACATCTACATAAACAGTACATACCCAATGAGTTAACTTACTTATTTTGATAAAACTCATTTTGGGAACTAAAAAGACAAATGGAACATGAGATGGCACACTGAAAAAACACTGCTTTGGGTACAGAAAATGGGGTAAATTCTGGCTCTACCACTCACTAGCTATATGCCTTTGGTTAAACACTGACCATGCACTCAACTAATATTTATCCAGGGCTAACTTCATGGATGTGAATGGATGTGCCTGTGGCTCACAACAACAAAAACATGGTTTTAGCCCTTATGGAGAATAAATCAATTCTCTCGCCCAGAAAATGGTGCTGTAATAAGCATAACCTCTGACAGAGTTGTTGAGCAGATAGATGCAATACTGTGTGGGGAACGTACCACAGATGGGAAAATGATGCAAATACCACCAACAGGAGCCAAATATACTCACTTAACAAGGGCCAGTACAGTCTCTGATGACTCTGACGGTGATGGTGCCATGACCACGAGGGGCTCCCCCAATAGCACCAGCTCCCAAAGCATCTGGCTATGGAAGAAAACTGGGCAGAAACACCTGGAAGGTGTTCACACAATAGAAATGTTTTGTTATTTATCCAATCCTGCTTTTTAAGTCCCTACCATAATCATTCTAAAAACTTCACACCACCATGGTGGCCCACTCTTGTAATCCCAGTCCTTGGGAGGCTGAGATAGGAGGATCTCAGATTTGCAACCAGCCTCAGCAACTTAGTGAGGCCCTCCACAACTTAGTGAGACCCTGTTTCAAAATACAAAGAAAAAAAATAGAACTGGGGGTATACCTCAGAGGTAGAATGCCCCTGGGTTCCATACCCAATACCACAAAAAACAAAAAACTTCACATTCCCCTACATTTGTCCTGCTATTTGTATCTGTTTGTTTTTTGTTATTGCTGTTGTTTGTTTGTTTTTTGCAGTACTGGGGATTGAACCCGGGATCATTCTACCTCCGAGCTACACCCCCAGCCCCATTTTTTATTCTTTATTTTGAAACAGTGTCTCACTAAGTTGTGGAAGGCCTCATTAAGTATCTGAAGCTGGCTGCAAACCTGCAATCCTCATCTCAGCCTCTCAAGTACTGGGATTCTTTATGAACATGCACCGCTATGCCCGGCTCTTTTTCAGTTTGGGTTTTGGTTCTGGGGATTTGGTTCTCAGCCTCCCAAGTACTGAGATTACAAGCGTGCACCACCACCCCCAGCTTATTTTTTATTTTGAAACAGGGTCTCCTTAAATTCCTGAAGGTCTCCTGGATAAATTGCTAAGGCTTACCTTGAACCTGTAATCCTCCTGTCTCAGACTCCCAAGTACTGGAATTACAGGCATGTGAGATTACCCAGAGATTTGTATCTTAATCTAATATACAAATTAATTTAGAGTATGGCAATGCAGAAACATAAGTTCCATTTATTTATGTACTTAGCAGCACTGGGGATTAAATCTAGGGTCTCAAACATGCTCTCAAACTACTAAGAACACTTGAGTGCAAAAATATGCAAGAAATTTATGAAATGAAAATTAAGAGTTAATTTGTGTGTGTGTGTAGTACTGGGGATTGAACTCAGGGGCATTCTACCTCTGAGCTATACCCCCAGACCTATTTTTTATTCTTTATTTTGAAACAGGGTCTCACTAAGTTGTGGAGTGCCTCACTAGGTAGCTAAGGCTGGCGGAGAACCGGATCCTCCAGTCTCAGCCTCCCAAATGCTGGGATTACAAGCATGCACCACCACGCCCGGCTCTAATTTTAATTTTTCAAAGGCAAAAAGACAAATGTGAAGGAAGTGCCCCCCTAAAAAAATTGCTCAAGGACAAGTCAAAGGAGTACTTCTTCTTTCCTTCCTAAATAATTTAATCCTAAAGAAGAATACGGTAGGTATCTATGCCATGATAGGAAGAGAGCCACATTGGGCCCAGAGGAGGGTATCAGAGCTTGTACAATGTAAGGTGGCCATTCATGTGCACGGAGTGGCCTGCTATGCAGCTGGTGGAACTCAAATGTGGTGAGAAAGCTGTCTGGTTTGGAATACAGAGACCAGGAGGCATGACAGTACTCAAGAAGCACAGAGAGGCAGCCTAGGGTGTGGTGTCAGAGTCACAGTGGGTTGAGGAGGCTGTCCATGGTATGAGACCACTGGCCATAAGATGCCAGAGCAAGGGAACAAGGATTATCCCACAGAGAAGTGGTATGGAGTGTATATGCACACAGGTAGAGTAAGGGTGGCACTCATGTAGCATTGGGAACCAGAGCCTAAGCAAAGAGAAGATGCCATTTACTTAGCGATGTGATCTAGTGGGATATAGGACCTGAATAAAGTAGGAAGGTATCCACATGGGGAGTCAGGGACCAAGAGGGTAAGAAGGGTATCCATGTTGAGGGACAGCCAGGTGTGAAGTCTCAGAGTTCAAAAGTGAGAACACCTGCACAGAGAACAGGATTGCAGCAAACAGAAAGAGATTGGTTACTAACCAGAGGATTGATCAAGTCAGTAAATAAATTCAAAATAATAGGAGGCAGCTTTTCAGTGAGAAAAAAGCAATACAAATATAAAAGGGGAGAAAACTAGAATGAACTTGTCATTCTACATTGGAATTGAGGGTATCCGTGTGACTGTATGGTTTTCAATATATATTGATAAAGAAATGAATATGTATACACAGTGTATATTATGTATAAAGGTCTATCTATACATGCATTTTCATACACATACACACTGTCCACTGAGACAATCTAAAAGCAATGATATCCCATAACTGTTATCTTCTCTGCTACTGGACAGAAAGCCAAAATCAATTCATTCTCAAGTTACAAGGGGAGTATGGGAAGGAGTGAGAAGGTATAACTGATTTGCCTCTGGCCATACGAGGAACCAACAGCAAGTTATCATCAGGTAAGTGTCTCTGACTCTACGAAACTCTAAGGCAAGAAAATGTCAGATTCTCTCAACTGTTTTACAAAACTACCCTTCAATTCCAATCTTAACTTTGAAACTGCTGCTGTGATCAGGAGAGAGTTAAAATCAAAAGCCATGGAATAATTAGCAGCATAACTAGTCTTGGCCTAATGAAAGGAGGTGCATGGGACCTGTACACAACTGCATCTCTGTCACCCAACTTCATATGCCTTTCCAGGTCTCTGTTTCTTGCTCTCAAGATCAGTCTCAAGCCGGGCATGGTGGCCCACGCTTGTAATCCCAGCATTCAAGAGGCTGAGACTGGAGGATCCGGGTTCGAGGCCAGCCTCAGCTACCTAGTTAGGCACTCCGCAACTTAGTGAGACTCGGTTTCAAAATAAAGAATAAAAAATAGGGCTGGGGGTATATCTCAGAGGTAGAATGCCCCTGAGTTCAATCCCCAGTACCACAAAAAAAAAAAAAAAAAAAAGATCAGTCTCAATGTAAAAATATCTCTTTAAGAGACGGGCATGTGGCGCATGCTTGTAGTCCCAGTACTTGGGAGGTTGAGACAGGAGGATGGCAGGTTCCAGGCCAGCCTCAACAGCCTAGTGAAACCTGTTTCAAAACAAAAAATAAAAATGTATGGGAGCTTAAGGTAGCCTCTGGGCTTAATTCCCAGTACAAAAAAAAAAAAAAAGCCCTCTTCAATATAACTGATAGAGCCGGGCGTGGTGGCGCACGCTTGTAATCCCAGCATTCGGGAGGCTGAGACTGGAGGATTCGGGTTCGCGGCCAGCCTCAGCTACCTAGTGAGGCCCTCTGCAACTTAGTGAGACTCGGTTTCAAAATAAAGAATAAAAAATAGGGCTGGGGGTGTAGCTCGGAGGTAGAATGCCCCTGAGTTCAATCCCCAGTACCGCAAAAAAATAAATAAATAAATATATATATATATATATATATAAAACTGATAGACGTTTGAATTCTGGTTCACATTAATAAACATAAAATGAAAGTTCTATACACAAAAAATAAAAAGTCTAGATCAATCCAACAATCAGGTACTGAGTGCTTGATGTAGTACTATCACTGCATAAGATTATTTTTCAAGGATTAGTTTTCTCATCTCCTAAGAAATAAGAACTAAAAAACAACCAACTGGGCTGGGGATGTAGTTCAGTAGTAGAGTGTTTGCCTAGCATGTGTAAGGCCTGGGTTCAATCCCAAGCACCACCAAAAAAAAGAAAAAAAAAGTTAACTTGTACTTTGAAACAATAATATGGTTTTGTTTTGATTTGTTTTGTTTGTGGGACTGGAGACTAGGAGCATTCTACCACTAAGTTACGCCCCAGTCCTTTTTATTTTTATTTATTTTTTATTTTTTTATTTTTTATATTTTGGCACTGGGTATTGAACTCAGGGGCGTTCTACCTCCGAGCTATACCCCCAGCCCTATTTTTTATTCTTTATTTTGAAACCAGGTCTCACTAAGTTGCAGAGTACCTCACTAAGCAGCTGAGGCTGGCCGCAAACCCGGATCCTCCGGTCTCAGCCTCCCAAATGCTGGGATTACAAGCGTGCGCCACCACACCCGGCCTGTATTTTTTTATTTTGAATCAAGGTCTTGCTAGGTTGTTGAGGCTGGCCTCCAATTTGCAATCCTCCTATCTCAGCCTCCCAAGCACTGGAATTACAGGCATTTACCATTGCCCCAGGCTTAACATTTAATTTATATTCAAGAAAAGAGACACTTGCTAATCAAAGGTGTTGTGATGGGGATAACTACCACCATAGTACAGATAATTACTAATAAACAAAAGGACTTAAGATTCACTCCCAGAAGTTCAAAAGAAAAAAATATCTGTTAACAAATTCTGTATTAAATTAATGTCAGTTTCCAAACCATTCCCTAATGAACAATATCAAAACTACCAACTGTACACCTATAATTCCAGGTACTAGTAAGGCTGAAGCAGAAGGATCACGAATTCAAGGCCAGCCTGGGCAATTCAGACTCTCTCAAAGTGAAAAATAAATTAAAATGGCTGGGAATGTAGCTCAGTGGTAGAAAACCCGTGTTCAATCTCCAGTACCACAAAACAAAAAAAAACAAAAAGTGTCAATAGTATGCATTCCTCTCAATGTTTCCTGTGATATTCATGTATTTATTGGGGGGGGGTACTCCCTTTTTATTCTAAAAATGCCATACTGTATAATTTTTTAAAGAAAATTACTTGATTTTTAAGTCAGTCATTTATTTATTTATTTATTTATTTATTTATTTATTTATTTATTTATTTATTTATTTATTTATTTATTGTACTGGGGACGGAAGCCAGAGGCTTTCTACCTTCAACCTATACCCCCAGCCTGATTGTATTTTTTATTTGGAGTCTCACTAGGTTGCTGAGAGCCCTGCTAAGTTGTCAAGTTTGAACCTGTGATCCTCCTGTCTCAGCCTCCCAAGTAGTGGGATAACAAGCATGTGCCGCCACACTCGGCTTAAGTCAACATTTATAATTTGTTCAATTATATACAGTATAACTCACCTTTACCAAAGATATAGGATAGTTCCATTACCTCAAAAATTTCTTTATCGTCTTTGTAGTAAATTTTCCTCACCTAGCCCCAGGCAACCACTGGTCTGATTTCTGTCATTATAGTTTTACCTTTACCAGAATATTTATAAATGGAATCATCCAGTAAATATCTTTCAAATTCTGGCTCCTTTGACTCAGAATATTTTTTCTTTTTCTTCAGTACTGGGGATTGAACCCAGGGGCATTCTACCTCCGAGCTATACCCCCAGTCCTATTTTTTATTCTTTATTTTGAAACAGGGTTTCACTAAATTGTGGAGGGCTTCACTAAGTAGTGGAGGCTGGCTGTGAACCCGGATCCTCTGGTCTCAGCCTCCCAAGTACTGGGATTACAAACGTGTGCCACCACATCCAAGTTAGCATGATGTTTTTGAGTCATACATGCTATTGCATATATCAATGACTCATTCTTTTTTTCTGCTGAGTAGTATTCTATGTGTGTACATGTCATGTATTACATCATTTTGTTTATCCATTTACCAACTGATAGGCATTAGAATTATCTACAGTTTCAGGAGATATGAATAAAGCTACCACATTGTATAAACACTTACATACGAATCTTTTTTTTTTTTTTTAATTGAGGTAGTGGGGATTGAATCCAAAGGTGCTCTGCCACTGAAATACATCCCCATCTCTTTTTATTTTTCTATTTTGAGATGAAGTCTCCCTAAATTAACCAAGCTGGACTCAAACATGCCATCCTCCTACCTTACCCTCCCATGTAACTGGGAATACGGGTATACACCACTATGCCTGGCATATACAAGTCTTTGTGTGGACATATATTTTCATTGCTACTGAGCAAATATCTAGAAGTGGGATTAGCATACTATGCTGGGAGCAAGAGTATAAAATAAGTCAAGCATATAAAATGAATCAACCTTTGGAACAGTATTTTATGTAGATGAAGAGTCATCAAGAGAGCTGGGCGTGGTGGTGCACGCTTGTAATCCCAGCATTTAGGAGGCTGAGACCAGAGGATCCGGGTTCACGACCAGCCTCAGCTACCTAGTGAGGCACTCCGCAACTTATTGAGACCCTGTTTCAAAATAAAGAATACAAAATAGGGCTGGGAAGCCGGGCATGGTGGTGCATGCTTGTAATCCCAGCATTTGGGAGGCTGAGACCGGAGGGTCCGGG
The DNA here is from genome assembly GCA_004027655.1 of Graphiurus murinus. NCBI lineage: Eukaryota > Metazoa > Chordata > Mammalia > Rodentia > Gliridae > Graphiurus > Graphiurus murinus. The sequence goes on from PVLC010015027.1 coordinate 32,072, forward strand.
TTCGCAACCAGCCTCAGCTACCTAGTGAGGCCCTCTGCAACTTAGGGAGGTCCTGTTTCAAAATAAAGAATAAAAAATAGAGCTGGGATATAGGTTGGAGACAGAATGCCCCTAAGTTCAATACCCATTCCAACAACAACAAAAAGTCATCAAGAGCTGGGTATAGCTGGGCGTGGTGGTGCGCACTTGTAATCCCAGTTCTTGGGAGGCTGAGACAGGAGGATCCCAGGTTCGAAGTCAGCTTCAGCAATTTAGTATTACCCTCCACAAGACCCTGTTTCCAAATAAAATATAAACTAGGTCTGGGGGTATAGCATGGAGGTAGAATGCACCTGGGTTCCATCCTCAGTAGCACAAAAAGAAAAAAAAGAGCTGGGTATGGTGGCATATTCCTGTAATCCCAGTTCTTGGGAGACTGAGAAGAAGATAGCAGGTTCGAGGACAGCCTCAGCAATTTGGTGAGGTTCTCCGCAACTTAGCAAGACCATGCTTCAAAATAAAAAATAAAATAGGGCTGAGGGTGTAGCTCAGAGGTTGAATGCCCCTGGGCTCAATCCCCAGCACCACACACAAACACACACACACAAAAGGTCATCAAGGAAAAAAAAAAAAAAAAGACTCCACTCCCCGTAAACCATTTTATGTCTTCATGATTCAGTATAGAGTAATTGCTCATTGATAGCAGTGGTTTCTCAAGCTGAGTATTATGGTTTGGATATAGATTATCTCCTGGACGAACCCATGTGTTGACAATGTAAAATGTTCAGAGGTAAAATAATTGAATCATGAGGGTTCTAATCTCATCAGCTGATAAATCCATTGATGGATTTATTGGATGGTAAGGTAGGCAGGTCGAGTGTGACTAGTGGAGGAAAGTCACTGCTCTCTCTGCTTCATGCCACCCTGGCCTGAGCTCTGCAGGGCTGACCTGGCCTAGCGCAGACTGAAACCTCCAGAACTGTGAGCAAATAAATCTCCCTCCAAGTTGTGATTATCAGGTATCTGGGGCCTCAGCAGTAAGGATTCTGGCTGAAACACTGGGCTACACATCATCACCACCAATGGAGCTAGAACTGGGTACCAATCCAAAGACTCTCACTTGGCTGTCCTAGATAGAGGCATGAACACTGGTACTTTTTCTTTTTCCTTCTATCTTAAGTACTAGAATATCTCTTTTTTAAGTTTTAAGTTTGTATTTTGAAATTTTTCAAACACATAGAAAAATAAAAACAATAATGTAAAAAACCCCACATACATTACTTGGATTTAACAATTAATATTTGCCATTTTAAATTCATCCATTTTTTTCTTTTTTTTTTTTTAAATGTCAATTCCCATTGTTTTATTTATTTATTTATTTTTGCGGTACTGGGGATTGAATTCAGGGACATTCTACCTCTGAGCTGCACCCCCAGCCCTATTTTTTATTCTTTATTTTGAAACAGGGTCTCACTAAGTTGCATGGAGTGCCTCACTAGGTAGCTGAGGCTGGCCTCGAACCTGGATCCTCCGGTCTCAGCCTCCCAACTGCTGGGATTACAAGCGTGTGCCACCACGCCCGGCTCATCCATTTTCTTCTTACTGAAATATTCTATAATATAGCACAAAATAGGCATGGTGGCCCAAATCTGAAATCCAAGTACTCTGGAGGCTGAGACAGAGGACTCACGTTCAAGGACAGCCTCAGCAAGTACTGAAACTCTCATGAAACCTAGCAAAAACTTGTTTTAAATTAAAAATAAAATAGGGCTGGTAGTGAAGCTCAGAGGTAGAATGCCCCTGGATTCAACCTCAAGTACCACAAAAAAATGTACAAATCTTGGTATATCAGAACACACTGATAATCCCATTACTTGGGAAGCTATGATAGGAGGATCACAGGATTGAGATCAGTGCACTATAGCTTAGCTAGACACTGTTTCAAAATAAAAAATAAAACAAGACTGGGGGTATAGCTCAGAGGTAGAATGCCCCTGGATTCAATCCCAAATACCACAAAAAGAACTATAGATAGATAGATAGATAGATAGATAGATAGATAGATAGATAGATAGATATAGATTTTTTTTTTTTTTTAATGGAACTGAGGATTGAATCCAGGGGCATTCTACCTCCAGGCTACACCCCTAGCCCTATTTTTTATTCTTTATTTTTTTTATTTATTTATTTTGCGGTACTGGGGATTGAACTCTGGGGCACTCTACCTCTGAGCTATACCCCCAGCCCTATTTTTTATTCTTTATTTTGAAACAGGGTCTCACTAAGTTGCGGAGTGCCTCACTAAGTAGCTGAGGCTGGCCATGAACTCGGATCCTCCGGTCTCAGCCTCCCAAATGCTGGGATTACAAGCCTGCACCACCATGCCCAGCTTATTCTTTTTTTTTTTTTTGGAGTACTGGGGATTGAACTCAGGGGCATTCTACCCCCAAGCTATACCCCCAGCCCTATTTTTTTATTCTTTATTTTGAAACCGAGTCTCACTAAGTCGCGGAGGGCCTCACTATGTAGCTGAGGCTGGCCGCGAACCCGGATCCTCCGGTCTCAGACTCCCGAATGCTGGGATTACAAGCGTGCGCCACCACGCCCAGCTTTTATTCTTTATTTTAAAACAGGGTCTCACTAAGTTGCAGAGGGCCTCACTAAGTAGCTGAGGCTGGCTGTGAACCCAGTTCCTCCAGTCTCAGCCTCCCAAGTACTGGGATTACAAGCGTGTGCCACCATGCCCGGCTCCTATAAAAATTTTAAAATATAATAAAGCACAAGCTCAAGACATTTCATTCCAAAGTCCATTAAAATGCATCTCTAGAAACAAGTGCATTTTCTAACATCACATTACCATTCTTATACTACATCATAATTAATCCATATCCAAATTCCTCTAATTGTCAAAGTTCAGAAAACGTAGCCAGGGATGAACATTTGATTTTTACCAGGTAAGGCATTATGAGTATTTTCTTCCAATTTTTTCAATATCCTATATAAGAACACTTACTTTCTAAATAAACAAACATCATCACAAAGCAAGAGAGATAAAGCAATTAGCAACTTTTCTTTCTTTACCTGAAAAGATCCACCTCATGAACAGTAGGTAAAATAACTGATATGTGTGTGTCTACCTAAAAGATTAAAAAAGAAAAAATATAGATGGTATCACTAAAATGTGCACAAATTCATTTTTTAAATATTCCTATCTCATGATCAATATACCATGTGACCCTGTGTACTTTTTCTATTTCCTTCCTTCCTTCCTTCCTTCCTTCCTTCCTTCCTTCCTTTCTTTCAACTGGGAATTGAACTCAGGAGCATTCTACCTCTGCACTATACCCGCTGGCTCATCCATCCATCCATCCTTCCTTCCCTCCCTCCCTCCCTCCTTCTTTTATTTATTTGTTTATTTATTTTGTAGTACAGGGACATTCTACCTCCAAGCTGCACCCTTAGCCCTAATTTTTATTCTTTATCTTGAAACAGGGTCTCAATTGTGGAAGGCCTCACTAAGTAGCTGAGGCTGGCCAGCTGGCTGAGAACCTGTGCTTCTCCTGTCTCAGCATCCCAAGTACTGGGATTAAAAGTGTGCGCCACCATGCCCAGTTACATTTATTTTTATTTTGAAACAAGGCTTCACTAAGTTGCTGAGGCTGTCCTCGAACCTACAACCCTTTGTCTCAGCCTCCCAAATACTGGTATTATAAGTGTATACCACTACACCTGGCTCCCCTAAACCTTTATTAAAAAAAAAAAAAAAAAATTGAAACAGGATCTCCCTAAGCTGCTGAGGGTCTCACTAAGTTGCTGAGGCTGGTCTTGAAACTGCAATCCTCCTGTCTCAGCTTGCCAAGTACTGGGAATATAGGCATGCACCACTGCATCTGGCTTCCCTGTATACCCTCTCAAGATTCTCTTCCTACAAAGCAGCCAGAGAGAAAATAGGTCTTACCAATCTCCCATAGTGGAAGATTAGAGAAAAAAATAGATACCATGGATAAGGAATTCATGCAATAGATGTTAGATTAGTTCACAACTTTCTTATCATTAGTACTAGCTGATATATGAAAAAGGAAAAATCAGTTTTTCTACTGCTCTCCATTTTTACTCAATTCAAAGAACAAAGAGAGTTAACATACTAGTTAAAACATTTAAAAGGAATAATTCAACCCCATTTATGAACAGATATTGCTTTTAAAAGGGGAAGAGAATTATAATAGCAGAAACCTTTTGACTGAGTCTCCTACAATCAGAAGTCTCCTGTCTACTCTAACATAAGAAGTTTTGCCAGAATTAAACCTTGTTAAGAAAATATATGTAGCCAGGCGTGGTGGTGCACGCTTGTAATCCCAGCATTTGGGAGGCTGAGACTGGAGGATCCAAGTTCGCAGCTAGCCTCAGCTACCTAGTGAGGCACTCCGCAACTTAGTGAGACTCGGTTTCAAAATAAAGAATAAAAAATAGGGTTGGGGATGTAGCTTGGAGGTAGAATGCCCCTGAGTTCAAGCCCCAGTACCGCAAAAAAAGAGAAAAATATGTACTTTACTACTGTCTTCATAATTATAGTATAAATTCTGAGATCTCCAATGTCTACTGGAGAAATAACCAGGAAAAAAAAATCCTAAGAAATATTAGAAAGTTTATTATGAATTAACTTAAAAAGTATTTGATGGGATATTTCAGTAATATTTAGAAACACATAATAAAGCCAAAAACCTGCATTTGCTAGTTTAAAACTTCTATGATCATTTCACCATAAGGCCACACTACCTGCTGAGTTAACTGTGCTATTTGAGTTGTCCCAGGCTTGTCATGACAGGTGGGTATCCGTACCTTAAAGAGAAAGAAGAAATTATCTTTGGCCATAAAAAACTGAGGACTCAGAGGTATCCTATCCTGCTGCTAAAAAGGTATACTTAGCAATGTCCAAAAAACTGTAAAAACAAAATATTTATGTCGGATTAAAAAAACTGGTTATAGCCGGGCGTGGTGGCTCACGCTTGTAATCCCAGCATTCGGGAGGCTGAGACCGGAGGATCCGGGTTCGCGGCCAGCCTCAGCTACCTAGTGAGGCACTCCGCAACTTAGTGAGACTCGGTTTCAAAATAAAGAATAAAAAAAAAAATAGGGCTGGGGGCGTAGCTCGGAGGTAGAATGCCCCTGAGTTCAATCCCCAGTACCGCAAAAAAAAAAAAAAAAAAAAAAAAAACTGGTTATATTTACTTTAGCCACAGCAGAAAGTAAATGAACTAAGGTCTCCATACCACATACAGAAAGAAAACACTACCTCTGAGAAATAAATGTGCTAAAAACCACAAAAAGGACAGCAACATCATACTGTTCCTGTTTATTGTCCCAACCTTTGCTTCATTAATATACACACACCCTAACACACCCTCTCAAGCTTGCCCAACTTGTGGTTAAATCCCACAGGAAACAATGAGAACTCTCAACCCAGGACTATCAGTATTACTTTTGATGATTTCCCAAGGAAAAATAGAATACACAGAAAAAATGAAAATATCTAGACAGAGAACCTTAGCCAGGCATGGTGGCGCGCGCTTGGAATCCCAGCATTTGGGAGGCTGAAACCAGAGGATCCGGATTCGAGGCCAGTCTCAGCTACCTAGTGAGGCACTCCGCAACTTAGTGAGACCTGGTTTCAAAATAAAGAATAAAAAATAGGGCTGGGGGTATAGCTCGGAGGTAGAATGCCCCTGAGTTCAATCCCCAGTACTGCAAAAAATAAATAAATAAATAGAGAACCTTGTCAAAAATAAATCCAACGTGACAGTGAATTGCAGAGCACTTACAGCATACTCATAAAAAGCCTGAGTAAAATGCTAATTAAAAGAAAACTAAGCCGGGCGTGGTGGCGCACGCTTGTAATCCCAGCATTCGGGAGGCTGAGACCGGAGGATCCGGGTTCGCGGCCAGCCTCAGCTACCTAGTGAGGCACTCCGCAACTTAGTGAGACTCGGTTTCAAAATAAAGAATAAAAAATAGGGCTGGGGGTGTAGCTCGGAGGTAGAATGCCCCTGAGTTCAATCTCCAGTACCG
>PVLC010015028.1:0-38148 GCA_004027655.1 Graphiurus murinus
TCTTGCCTTATTGCTCTGGCTAGAGTCTCGAGTACTATATTAAAGAGAAGAGGTGATAATGGACATCCTTGTCTTGTGCCTGTCTTTAGTGGGAACTCTCGCAGTTTCTGTCCATTTAATATGATGCTGGCTGTAGGCCTATTGTATATTGCCTCTATGATTTTGAGGTATGTTCCTTCTATTCCGATTCTCTGTAGTGGTTCCTTTCCATACTGTTTTTTCTCTTGTATTTCCTCTTGATCAGCCTATAACTTGCTGTAGTCTATGTTAAATAGAATAGGAGTACTTTTAGACAGGCAGGGAGATCTCACAAGCTTAGCACTTACAGATTTATTGACATTCATAATATGCATGTGCATTTTTATTGAAATAGGTATATATTTTTCAACATGTATTAAGAAATGAGTAAAGCACATGTAAATTATTTTGGCCTTTGAGTTTTTAACAAAAAAAATCTCAAAATTCATAAGTTCAGTGGAGAATTCCTTTGTAAAATATATTTATTCTAGTCAAGTGGAAACCACACTAAAAATCCTTTTCTTCTTCTTCTTCTTCTTCTTCTTCTTCTTCTTCTTCTTCTTCTTCTTCATTTTCTTTTCTGACAGGATTTCTTGTAAATACTTTTACAGTGAAACAACTTTTCACATGGATTGTCTTGTTGGCCTAAATCTCAGGATTCAGAGTGACAGAGGCAGTTGCCACGTGATCCTATGAAGAAAAGTGAGATACCTGAATCCAGAGGCCCCAGCCCTCCCTACAGGAGCCTATCTGGAGCCTCCAGCAGCCCAGTCTGAAAACATAGGTTCCAGAAACACTTAAGAGATATGAATATTCACCTATGAGAATGAGTGAAGTAACCTGTATTATAGTTGACATTTTCCTTTGAAGTGATGAACTTGAAATTGGCAACTGGGAAAAAGAGGGAATCAGGGAAGGAACTTTGTCCCATGGGTAATAACCTGCTCAGGTGAAGGTAACTTTGCCAGGTGGCTGAGTAGGAGTAGCATGAAGTCACTGAGTACCTATGGAGAAAGGAAGGAAGGGAGGAGATTGGATATAGAGCCAAAAATTTTATAGCCTTACTAAAAGAAGGTCACTTTAAAGTGGCTACACAATTAAGTGTGCTATTCACTACAAGAGCTAAAGAATTCAGCAGCTTCCAGTAAGCCTAGCAAAGACCTTGGTATCATATTCTCTACAAAGGGGCCTTATAATATATATATTTTTTGCACTCTTCTTGGGTGCAAATTAGGTACTGGGTGTTATACAAGCAGATGATATATGTTATCTCATTTAATCTGCTTAACGTTCCTCTGATGGAGGTATTATCACTCATATATCACTTTATAGTGATCACTTTACAGAGGAAGAATTCAATCTTAGAGGCTGAAATGAAGTGATTAGCTCAAATTAGTTTAGCAGAAGCAGGATTTGATCTAGTTTTATCTGTTTTCAAAGACCATGTTACATTTGCTATCTTTAATGTCCCCAAAGGTACTTGGGCTAAAGGCTTAGTCCCCACCATCTTGCTGCTGTTGTGAGGTAGTGAAAACTGGGTTGGGTGTCCTGAGAGGTCTTTCGGTCATTGGAAGCATGTCTTTCTCTTCCATTTTCATTTCTTCTTCACCATGGTCGGTTCACTTTGCCGCATGTGGCCCACTGTAGTGCACTGTCTAGCTACAAGCTCCAAAGCAATGGAGCCATTCATCCATGAACTGAAACCTCTAGAGCAATGAGCCCAAATCAACTTTCTCTCAGGTGGTCTTACAGCAATGGAACTCTGACTAACTCAGGTCATATTTAATTTCATGGTTGTGGTACTCAATGGGGCTTCCACTTGGAGGACTCTGTACTCTGACCTTAGCACAATGGCACTAAATTCTCATAGTGATGGAAATATCAGCCTCTATTCTTATTTTGACTCAGACCAACAGTGGTTATCTGTATCAGTTATCTTTTTTTTTTCCTATGTAACAAACCTCCCCAAAACACAATGGATTAAAAGACCAAACCCTTTCATTTAGTTTCTGATTCTGGGTGTTGGCAATTTGAATAGGTTTTTTAGGCAGTCTTTGTGATCAGGACCAGATTCAACTATTCTTGGCTGAACTATCTCACATATCTGAAACTTCATCTTTAATCAGAGGGATGGCATGTCTCCATGGGATCAATCATCCTTCCACAGGCTAGCCTGTGGCTATTTACTTCATAGCAGAAGTGTTTCAAGAGTGCCAAGTGAACTTGTATAAATAAGCCACATTTTAGAATTTTTTTTTATTTTGAAACAGGCTCTCAAAAATTGTTGAAGGTCTTGCTAAGTTGCTGAGACCGGCCTCAAAGCTGTGATCCTCCTGTCTCAGACTTTCAAGTCCTCGAATTACAGGCATGATACACCATATCTGCCTCATAAGGCACATTTAATCTGTTTGTATAACATTCATTAATGTCCCATTGGCTGAAGCTAGTCACATGGCCAACCCAGATTCAAAGAGAGGAGAAAATGCCTACCTCTATGAAGAAGAATCTGCAACATCATTTTGGAAGGGCATGGTGATTATGAAGGTGTCACATTACAAAGTGAATAAAGGGAAGTGAAGAACTTGTAGTCATTAAAAAATCTATCATACTTGTCTAATTCTGTCCAATCCATTTACAAATATGTGGTGCTTCCCACATAGGATGAGAAGACAAAAAATGTGAATATGACATGGAAAATTGCTCATCACTAATAAACACAGACTCTCAGATAGGAAGATTTACCATTTGGTCAAGTAGTGACAAATGCTTACTAGCCTTAAGCAAATGAAAAAGTTGGTTTGCCAGGACCTTACTTTACAAATTTCTTTTTTTTTAATTGGAAGAGGGAATCTGAAAATGTTTACAAGACAATTGTGAATTTTCATAGGTGACTGTTGTAAAGGTATCTGGGAAATAAAATACCCTTTGTTCCAACATGCTCCAGAACTCAAGGTAGGCTGCTATTACAGTTTTAGATTGTTTTCATGAAGGTCCAAAAGTCAGAAATTATGTAGCTTAGTAAAAAAAACAGAGAAGCCAACATTTTAAAATAAACAACAAAACAGCTTATTGGAAGAAAAGTTACTGTTAAGTACCATGGGGAAAATAAATTACTATGACAAACAAGAGGGATGTTCTACCACATGGAAACAAAAGAGATTTCCATAAAATTTATTTTTATCTCTAGCATTTGATTTATAGTTATATTGCAGAAAATTTTTCCATACAACTTTTTTCTCCCAGAATGGTTTTGATTGTTGTGGATTTTCTCTTTCTGAAAGAACTAAACTATTTTATGTTGTTTAGAGAGCTGAGGCTCCATTTGCATCCTTTCCAGAAAAGTTGAATGAAGATTTCTCACCTCTATTCAGGAGGTGACTTTGATGTCTTGGACCTGAACTCATTTATATGAGGGTAATGAATGCTCAAATAATCAATCTTAGCCAGGCATGGTGGTGCATGCTTGTAATCCCAGCATTCAGGAGGCTGAGACCGGAGAATCCGGGTTCATGGCCAGCCTCAGCTACCTAGTGAGGCACTCCACAACTTAGTGAGACCTGGTCTCAAAATAAAGAATAACAAATAGGGCTGGGGATATAACTCGGGTAGAACTCCCCTAAGTTCAATCCCTAGTACCACAAAAAAAAATCAATCTTTGTTTACAGGAGACACATTATTATATGAAATAAAAGTCTATAGTAGATGCATGGAAAGTTTGACCTATGAGTGTGTCCTTTATAAAGTCCATGGAAATTCATAAAAAGAATAATAGGAAACAACAAAATGGAATTTTTCTTGTCCTGAAATCAGAAATGTTACACTACAAAATTCTAAATATATACTAATATGGTATCAAATTTTGCTTTGCAATTGCTTTAAGAACCAAATGCATGGTTTGTTTCCATAGCAAAGGATATGGGAATCATTTAGGTTAATATCTGTGATTTATTCTTTTGTCAAGCCTTGGATTCAAAGTGTAAGGCCCCTATGTCAAATAAACTTAATAATTGTGGTCTTGAGATGATGAAAACACATTTGGTATTGTTTTGTGACTTTTACAACTTAAGTTTGGCTGTGGGTACAATGCCAGTTTACTAAAATCAAATTTACAGAAGATAATTCATCAAACTCTATTTTCCAAGTGATAAATTTGCAGTACGGTGACCAATTTCCAAATGGAGTGGAAGTACTTGGGGCTGAACCTGTACATAACTGCCTCTCCTGCTGTTACAGAGTTTTTTATTCATGAGCCCATTGGACAATTACAGAGGGGGTGAGCAAGGCAAACAACTGATGTTTGAAGAAAAGGGTCATCCTGACCATGTGAATATTGAAATCCTCTTCTCTTGAGGTCCTTCTTGGTTGAGCATCTCATGAGACACAAATGTCTTCACATTCTGTCCTCACTCATAATGATCTCACTGCATATTATTTTTTTTTAAGTCAAGGTTTTATTTTTATATACTTTTATGGGTGCATACTTTTTATATCTTCTTGTCATTAACTTTCCAATTGTCCTTCCACATCTTTGACCTTTTGGGAAAACTATGAGCCATACAATCTGTGGTTTGTCACTTTCCATGTAAAATGTATGACCAGGTCCACTGCTCAAAATTTTTACCTGCACAGAATTTTTACCACAACCCTATAGAGCTGTTCCAGAATGGGGCTATGGCTACATGGGAACAGCTACCCTGTTTTAGTTAATGCCTGTATATTGTGCGAAAGAATCTGTCTATAAGCCAAGCTCAGGTATTTTTCTTCTTAGGTCAACTAGTCATAGAGAACTCCACATGAATCAGAGGTGTGGGTTGAGAGATATAAGGAAAAGAGTAGGGTCAGAGTCTATGTAACTTACTTGTTATTTGGGGCCTACTCTAGCCCAGTTTCACATATATCACTTATTTTCTGATGAAGTATAAGCTCAGATTCTTGTTGGGTTGGACAGCACCCAACACCCAGCTAGTGATCCACAATTTAGATCCCATGGTGATGTGGTGGTTGAAGGTCATGTGATTAGTCTTTATGGAGGCCCATCACAAGCCAAAACCTGTTTCTCAAGAGAATTGTTTTCTGCCAAGGATGGCGTGGCTTTACTTTAATCTCTAAAGGTCTGTGCTGTGATTTACTTGTGTCACTCAAGGCTCTAGACAGCATCAATACCTGCAGCTAACATGTCTGGCATTATTGAATATGTTGGGTCATATAAGTGGTCCAAGTGATGGAGCATCTTTTTATGGCAGCCTGGTCATGCCTTCTTTTATTTCTGGGCTCCATTAATCACTGGAAGCTTTCAGATCCCTCAGGAAGTGGGTCATAATAGCAGCCCCAGATGAAGTATAGTTGGCTTTCTAAGTTCAAATAAGTCCACTAGATAGTGTGTCTCTTTCTTAGTGATAGGAAAGGCCAGATGCAACAATTTATTCTTTACCCTGGAAAGGGATTTCACTGAGTTGTAGCACTTCTGGGTAGGATTTTTGTCCTACCCTACAGCCTGCAAATGATCTACTAACATGTCAATAGGACTCTATCTCCTTCTTATCAGATTCAATCAGTAAATTTAATCAATGTGATGGACCAGCATGATTCCATGGGAATTAAAAGGCAAGTAAGGTATCTGCAGACTAGATTATGACATAGTGCTGAGAGTTGACATAGTCCTGAGAAATGACAGTGAAGATATTGCTGACTATGTCAGCTGAAAAAAAATTACTTTTGATGGCCCTGACTAACAGATATAGAAAAAATAGCATGTGCCAGATGAATAGTTGCATAGCAGGTAAGAGAGAATGTGCTGATTTGATCCAGCAATGCAACCACACTTGGAATGACAGCTGCAATTGCTTGATAAGGTTTATGATAACCCACTGTCATTGTCTAAGATACATCTGTCCTCTGCACAGGCCAAGAAAATGAATATAGAATATAGAACCTCTACTTAGTGAGTTTGAATTAATAATTGAGCCTCATCGAGCCTCATCTATCTTCATGTTCTTTCTACTCTGGTCCCACACTCTTTTGATATATTGCCATATATTACTCATATGATATATTGCCATCCATATACCTCAGGCCTCTGCTCATATAAATTGGCAAAATCATGCATTCTTTTGCTGTGTATTGCACTTCTATTTAAGTCATACTTTGAATCTTATTCTTTGGGAACATAATGCACAGAATTATGTGCTTCTTATTAACACTAGAATCTTAAACTTTGAAGACTTTCATTGTCTGGCTAATCACTCTTTTTTCCCTAGGAACTAGATCCAGGTTTTTATTAATTCACTCATTTACCAAGTGTTTGTTGAACACAAGCTATGAATCAGGCAATAAGTTAGTTCTGTAGATCAAAAGTCCAACATGGATTTTGCTGGACTAAAATCAAGGTATCAACAGAGATGTGTTTCTTTCTGGAAGCTCCTTGCCTTTTCCAATTTCTAAAGAATTCTTACATTCCTTGATCCAGGACCTTTGATTGTCCAACTGTGAAGCCAGCAAGGTTATATTTTTCTGAACAATCCTTATTAATCATATCTCTCTTTCAAGAGTTGTAACTTTCTGCTTCCTATCAGCTAGTAATTTCCTTCAATCCCTGGAGAGTAATAGCAACTCCTTGCCAAGTGGCCTTCTCTGTAAGTACTCTCAAAATATAGCAGCTTGTATTTTCAAAACCAACAAGAAAGAAAACGAGCCTTCTAGCAAGATGGAACTTTATATGATGTAACAACCATGGGAGTGACATCTATTACTTTTTCCCATCTGCAATTGGTTAGAATAAAGACATAGTTCCTGCCTATAGAGAAGTGGGGAAAGAAATACACAAAAACTTAGATGCTAAGAGATAAGGATCATAGAGGCTGCCTGTCTGCCACATAGCCAGATCAGTGTTGTCTTATTCATCCAAGTAACCCAGGAACATAGCAGTGTACCCAGAAAAAAGATGGTAGTGCACTAAATGAACCAATGACCCTATTATTATATTCATTATAATTTATGTTTCTTAAGGTCTTGTCTGATTTGACAAGACATTAGAACCTGTTTTTATTTAAAAATTTTTCAGATATTTTTATTCTTTGCATTTGAGTGTGTGTGTGTGTGGTACTGGGGATTGAACTCAGGGTCATTTTATCTCTGAGCTATACTCCCAGTTCTTTTTCTTTTTTACTTTGAAACTAGGTCTTGCTAGGTTGCTGAGAATCTTCTAAGTTGCCAAAGCTGGTCTTGAACTTATGACAATTTTGTGTCAACCTCCCAAGGACTAGAATTATAGGCAAGCTCCACCATACTCAGCTTGGATATTATTATTATTGTAACAATCAGGAACAAAAATTTAAAAATCTCTTTCATTATATATTTATCAGTTAACTTATGTGAAGTTTATTAAGGATTTGTGTTCCAGGCATTGTGGCTTTTATGAAAAAATGGGTAAAAAAATCCAGCCTATTAGAGGGAATGGTGCTTCATTCTTTGCCAGTTCACGTGAACAGTTTGTACTTTTATTTTTATTTTTTTAGCCAAGAAATACATGCTATAACACTTATAGCATGGAGGAAGAGAGTAGAAATGTAATCCCTGCTGGCATCTCATAACTAAGAGGAATAAAGCAGAAAGGGAAAGAGTGCCACATTATTGTTTGCTACTTTAAATTCAATAATTACAGAACTATTCATAATTCCCAGGAGAGGGTCAAATAGCAGACAGAGGAAATCTAATGAAGTTATGTAATAGAGAATATCCCACATATAAGAAAACACCATAGATGAAGATGCATTGTTTCCATGAAGCAAGATCATTGTACTTATAGTGCTATTTTAAAAACTGCTCTTATGTGTAATGGTTTGAATTTAGCTTGTCCTCCTATCCCTCACAGAAACAAGGTAACAATGTGGGAAATGGGGCTTGGCTACTAAGGAGGGGTCCTGGGAGTGTGACCTTGGGGACAATATAATGTCTTAAGGTCTCTCCTCCCCATGCTCTTACTTATTGATTTTGGCCTCCATGATTTGAGGGTGGAGTCTTGCATTCTCTCTCTCTCTGCCTCCGGCTACCATGCCCTGAGCTTCAAACCCTGACCTTCCATGGACTGAACCCATAATCTCCAAAAAACTTTGAGCAACTGTATCTTCCTTCCTCTAAGTTGTGTGGTCAGTTGACCTAGATATTATTTTTACTAAGCTGATTTTCCACTCAGTGAGATTGAACAAATGAATATCAATCTGGAATTTTAGTGACATATTCAATATTTTATGTTTTTCTGTTATTCTTCAGTTTTTAATCAGTATTACTGGTATAAACTATCCCTTCCTTCTGCTATATATTGGCCTTTACCTCAGTTTTCACAAAACCAAGAAAAGCCAACTCTTTGCTTTTAAGATAAAAGTTCTCCAAGTTTTCCTTCCCTGCTTATACTTTCTTTTTTCAAGTGACAGTGATCAAAGAAATTCTGTATTTATGTTATTATTCATAAAGTTTCCTTATATTCATGACAATAATGTATCTCCCAGAAGTTAGCCTCAAAAATTTATCCATTTTTTCTCCTTTGCATTTATAGTTAATGGTTATCCTGATCAACATTCTATCTACTATAATCCAAAATACCTGATCACACAACTAAGAAGAAGAAAGATACTTGCTCACAGTTTTTGGAGATTTTAGGGTTTAGTCCATGTGAAGCCAGAGTCTACAGAGCTCAGGGCATGGCAACAGGAACCAAAAAGAAGAAGAAAGCAAGGTTCTGTTTTCACATCATGGAGGGCAGAAGCAGGAGCAATTAAGCAAGGGGATTGAAAGGCAAAAGTACAGTCCCTAAGTCCACACCTCTAGGGACCCACCTTTTTCAGCCACACCCCACCTGACTAGGTTACCACCCAGCAAAGCCATTACAATGGATTTATCTACTGATGTGGTTACAATTCTCAGGACTTAATTACATCAACTCTGAACATGAATACATGAGCTCTTCAGGGGAAATTCTGTATCTCACTGTAACAATGCTCCATCTACAGAATGAGTTTCATAATTGTTGCGGACTAAAAGTTTGCATTCCCCCACCCAAAATCCATATGATGAAATCTAGTCCCCAGTAGTATGGTAGTTTTAGATTGAGCCTTGAGGAGGTAATTACATAATGAGGGTGGAGTTCTCATGAATGAGATCAGTGCCCTTAAAGAAGAGATAAGAGAGCTAGTTTACTCTCTTTCCACAATTTGAAGCTACAAGAAGTCAACAGTCAGCCAGGTGTGGTGGCACACGCTTGTAATCCCAACATTTGGGAGGCTGAGACCAGAGGATCTGCGTTCACAGCCAGCCTCAGCTACCTAGTGAGGCACTCCACAATTTAGTGAGACCGGCTTCAAAATAAGGAATAAAAAAATAGGGCTGGGGGTATAGTTTGGAGGTATTACGCCCCTAAGTTCAATCCCCAGTACCACAAAAAAAAAGTCAACAGTCTGCAACCTGGAAGAAGTTGCTCCCCAGAATCTGAGCAAGCTGCTACCTTATCTAAGACTTTCAACTTCCAAAATTATGAGGAACAAATTTCAGTTATTTACAATCTACCCAGTCTATAGTCTTTTCTTTTTGCAACCTGATCTAACTGGGACAGAAATTGATGCCAGATGTGGGGTGCTGCTGCAACAAAAACCTAGAAATGTGAAACTGGCTTTGGAACTGGGATTGGGAAAGGGCCAGAATAGCTTTTAAGTTCATGCGGGAAAAAGGTTACTGTCATGAAGGGACTTCTTAAAGGTGATTATGGTGAGAACTCAGAAAGAAGAGAGGAGAGCTTCTGCCTCCTTAGAGAATACAATGAATAATCAAGTATAGAATGTGGGCAGGGATATGGCCAGTAAAGGCCATTTTGAAGATGTCTTTAAAATGAAGAACGTGTTATTTGACAGTGATGAAGGGCAATCTTTGTTATAAAATGTGGGGTCCTCCCGATGAAGGGGACCCCTACCCCGATCTCCCTGGAGCATCTACCCCGAAAAGGGGTTCCCCATGGAAAAGGAAGGTCATGCCGAAATGAGCACACAGCGGGGACTGAGCATCAGAGGACTCATCCGTTTATTACATGAGGGGCAAGGTGTTATATAGAGAGAGCAAGAGGAGTGTCTCCTTGCCGGGCCAATCAACGTAAAGGTCATCTTGGTCATGCCTCTGGCCCAGTCCAAAAGGTGATCATGCGCTGATCACACTACCAGGGACCTATCAATGGCATGATCATGCTGAGGAGACATCCCTCATCTAATCCTGGTCTCTGGTAAACAGTCTTAGGCCTCCACCCTCACCACTTTCCCCTCTGTGCCATCTTTGATGCATTTTTTCCCTTTCTGTCGGGCAGGGCTACTGCCTTCTCTCTGGGGATCTTTCCCCACAATAAAATGGCAAAAAACTTGCCTGAATTGTGTTTATATTTTGCCATTTTGTGAAAGATGAAAATTTTAAATAATAAAAGTGGATATTTACTGAAGAGATTCCTAAGCAAAGTGTTGAAATAGTGGCTTAATTATTCCTGACTGCTTATAACAAAGAAACAGAAGAAATAAATCACTTGAATATAGGATTATTAATTAAAAATGAGTAGAAATTTAAATATTTGAAAAATTCTTAGCATTTCTATATTGCAAACAAGTGAGAAAGAATGCTTGGAAGAGAACTGGAAGGGCATAGCCAAGTAATAATTTGATAAGGAGATTAGTATGGGTGTGAACCTATAGGCTTAATCAGCTACCCTAGCAAGGCAAACTGCCAGTTGGAACTAAAGGGCAAGGAGACAGAAAGGAATAAAGGAAGGCTGCTGGACCTTGTGAATTGAACAGGATGGGATGATAAAGCTATTCAACTGTGCTTTTCTTCAAGATGAGGGAAGAAAGCCTGAAGAACATCAGAGATAATAAGGGCTGTCTCCTTGGTCTCAAAAGATGAGAACTGTCAATATATAGGATATTTTAAGCAGTGATGAAAAAGCAAGGTGGAGAAAATTTTATAGATTATAATGTAATTTGTGTAAAAAATTATTTTCATGCAACTTCTTTTGCATAGAATTTGAAAAGGATAGTCATCAATGTGTTGCACTGAATATGGCAGAGAATGATAGAAAAGAGGGATGTCAGGAAGAAAGGTATCTTTTACTTTGTTCATTTTATGTTTTAATATATGAATATTATTTATAGAAATGTCAACAGAATCAAATTTTAGTAGCAGGCAAGTTTGAATTTATGTAACTTAATGTCTAATAATGAATGTGTTTAATAATTTATAAAATTTCTGAATATTTAATAGTCAATTATGTAAGACAACACAAGCCAGTTGCTGCATATGTGTTTTGGTTAAAATCTTCTATGTACCATCTAAAAAGCAAAAATAATATATGATAGGATATCATAGATATCCTAATCTAGAAAAGACCAAATGGAAAAATATAAGGATATAGAAAACCAAGTAGCATTATTAAAAATATATCTAACTGATATTTTAAAAGTACAGACCCAAAAATACTTTATCATGTTTTCAAATCCCCAATGAAAATTTACAAAACTGACTACATATGCAACAGTAAAGTATATCTTAACAAATTTTACAAGTAGAAATATTATACAAAATGTTCTTTATCTCAAGGCAATTAATTATAAATTTTTATATCATTTAAAATAATGTAAAGAATTATGAATTGAAAATGTCTCTAACTGAATATGGTGGTATATGTCTGTAAGTGGTGTATCCCAGTACTTGATAGGCTGAAACAGGAGGATTGCAGTTTTGAGGCCAACCTTAGCAACTTAGTGAGACCCTATTTCAAAAAATCAAACGGCGTGGAATGCAGCTCAGAGGTAGAATGCCCCCTGGATTCAATATGCAGCAGTAACAACAGAAAAAAAAAACACTCTATTCTTGGAAGGAAAGGAAAATAAAAATTGAAATTACAAAATATGTTCATAGTAACCCTATTTCCACTTGCCAAATTATGGAACCAGCCTATGTTTCCATCAACAGATGAATGTATCACCAAACTCTGACATATACACACAATGAAATTTTATCCAGCCATAAAGAAGAACAAAATCTTGCCTTTTGCAGAAAAATGGGTGGGACTCGAGAATATCATACTAAGCAAGTGCAGCCAGTCTAAAAATAAATGAGTAGATGTATGTTTTCTCCTATATGTGGAAGCTCAAGATATTCAGAAATAAAGGTAACATCAGACAGATGAGCTGAGACTCCAGGGAAGTGACTGAGGGGGAGGAAGCCATAAAAAGTGTAAAAATAGAAACAATTCTATGAATGTATACAAAACTATCAACTCTGATATCAAAGACAGGTGTGGGGAGGGGAGAAAGTGGGAAGGGAACTGGTGGGGAGGGCATCAAGAGCTATGTACATGCATCTGTCTGACACTCTATACCCCAATATGATGTAAAATTTACAATTCACCAAATTAAAAAAAAAAACTTTACATAGAAAAAGAAATTACAAAATAGTTGCAAAGTAATATTATTGGTATTTGTTAAAAACCAATGTGATCATAAAACTATCCTCAAAAGAAAGCTTATTGTCCTTAAAAGAAAGTAAAATAAATGTTTATATGTTCAGGAGGTGATTTTTGAAGAAAATTAAACATCCAGTAAGAAAAATAGATTTTAGCTAAATTAATGAGGACATATAGAATGCACAAATATAGAAAATAAATAAGAAAGAGGAAATCACAATTATATTCATCTAATTATTCATCCAGGGTCTACCTGGTTTCCACATGATGTTTTCTTCCAAAGGAATCTATTATATATTTAGGGGGAAAAACAGCAGGGAAAGAAGGAAGGAAGGAAGGAAGGAAGGAAGGAAGGAAGGAAGGAAGGAAGGAAGGAAGGAAGGTAGACAGGCAAAAGAGGGAAGGAAGAGAAAAAGGAAAGAAGAAAGGGAAACAGGGATGGAAGGAGAAAGAAGGAAGGACAAAAACTGTTGAGAATTATTGAATTTATAATATGAAATCAATGAAGTTGGGGACATTGATCTATGTGTGAGTCATCTTTCCTTCACTTATACAAAAATCTGAGAGAATCTACTTAAATGGAAGAACAGTTTATTGTGGCTCACAATTTCAGCAGTTTCAGCTTACATTCAGTTGGTCCTGGTGTTTTGAGCTGGTGGCATCACAGTCCATGGAATCTGCTCCCCTCATGGCCCCTGGGAGACAAAGAGAGAGGAAGAGACCAGGATTCCAACATCCTTTCAAGGGCATGTCCTCAAAGATCTAATTTCCTTCAGATAGGCTTCACTTCTTAAAGATCTCCCCAACTCCCAATGGTACCAAAGCTTTAAGACATGGGCTTTGGGGGAACATTTCAAACCCAATCTACACTGGTCCATTATGTTCACCTGTAGTGTCTCTTGGCTGAAATAGATTGAAATAGATGCTAAGCAAGTACTTGATGAATAAATAATGAGATTCACTGTGTATTGCAAAGTTCTCAAGCCACATAGTGCATGCTTCTACCAATCTTTAGTTCCTTGTCTTAGAAAAGCAGTTGACTCTGCTTAATCAGGTCTCCTAAGTTCCTCTGCTTGCCTACATTTGATGGTGCTGTCATCTTCAGTGCTTGTTGAAGAGGCAGATGCCCAAGTTCTCTTGTGAATCTAGAGAATCAGAAACCCCAGAGTTGGTGTTTGAGTATTATAAAAACAGTTATTTAAATGCCAGAGTGTTTCTCATAAGCAGTAAAATTTGAAAATCATTGTTCTACTGAAATAGTTTTTATGATAGTTTTATGAAATATTTCTGCTTTTCTACCTTCCAGATATATGGTAGAATTGTACTTCTTTGTCTTTCATGTTTAAATTGGACCAAATGACCAATTTGACTAATTTAGTTATTCTCAAGCAAGGTGATTGTTGCCCCCTCGGACCTTTGGCAATATCTGAAGATGATTTTGGTTAGCACAACTTGGGGTGGAGGGAGTATGCTACTGGTTCTATTGGATTGGGGCCACAGATGTATCTAAACTCCCTAAAATGCACAGGGAAACCCTCACAATAAAAGAAAAATTATCCAAATGTTAATAGTACCAAGGTTGAGAAAATCTGGCCTGATGGCTTTGAAACTAAAATGATACATGACAATTCTGAGCCAGGTATTCAATCACTGGTGAGAGAGTCTCCAAGAGAGTTCTGAGAGAGTACATATCATTTGAGTGAATGAAATCTCTGTGCGGATGTAATCCCAGAGAACAGACATTTCTACAGGTTACCCTTTTTATCTGCACCAAGACAGAGGAGTAGCAATGTTGTGAGCACTTTCTGATAGCTGGCTCTGTGGGCAAATCCTTAATGCTGATTTGGCATGATCCTCAGATGGACTACTTGTCTGATATCCAGGGTTTGTAAGAAGGGTAAGGATATCTTCCCTGTTCAATAACCTTCATTACTGTCATTGTGTAGCCATTTACTTTATTTAGGCAAAATGTGCTGGAATCATTCTTTAACCAAATTAGGTTAAAGATGAATTTGTGGAGTGAGAAAAAGATTCTGGGTTGGGAGTGTTAGAGTCATGCAGTGTTGTGATAAACTTTCAGGAGCATTATTTGATTTGTGCACTTTTGCAGTATATTAGGAATAAAGTGCACAAGTCACTGTAATCTCATCTCTTGATGATCTCAAGTGTAACTTAACTTTTCCTTTGGTAGATTTGAAGAAAAAAAAATCATGTCTGATTTTATAAATCAGTTGATCCTGAAAATTTGTGATATAGCTTAGTTATCAGTATTAGAGAATGCATCTTTTAATTCTTTGTGATTTATGCAGAAATATCAAACTTATTGCAGAACATTTTGGCAGCAATTTTATATTGTAAGTGCAAAATAAAAGATGACTTTTTTGTTTGTTTGTTTGTTTGAGGCAACTCATTGCATTATTTCCAAAATTTTAATTTCATGGGAGAGAGAGCCAATTTTATGATTTAAAGCAGTTAGACAAAGTTAAAGATCTAGAATTTTATTTTATAAACAAATTTCAAAAAAGGGCTTTTTTACATTTTAAGTGAAATCTGAACTTTAATCTTGTTTACAGGCAAATTTAAATGAAAGAAATGGTGAGACTAACTTTTTGGTTACTGCATGGTGAGAAAAAAAATGATGGAAGGCAGTTGATATGAGGTTTATAGGGTAAGGCAGTTTGCAAGGAAAGAGAGAGTGGGAAGGAGTGTGTGTGTGTGTGTGTGTGTGTGTGTGTGTGTGTGTGTGTGTGTGTGTGTGTGTACCCGCATATGCAGTGTGTAGAGAGAAAGAAATTCTGTCAATCCTTATTTTTTTGTGTTAATCTCTCCTTTTATTCTATCTCTTCATCTCCACTAGCAATATTTCTTTTTCCAGCTAGATATTTTCTGCCTCTATCTGGAATCACAACAAGAAATTCATAGCTATCACTAATCTTTTCTGAAAATCCTATCATTAGGTATAATTCCAACATGGAAAATTCCCAGTGGCTCACATTTTCCCATAAGATAAACTAAAATATGATCTGATCAGTTCTATCCAATACTATCTCTCATGGTCCCAAATATTAACTCTTTCCTCAAACCAGGCCTGTGCCTGCTACCTCTTTGAGTACACTTTTATACTTGTTTCAGAACTCTCAGTCTTTGTTCACATACACTCTTTGTCCATTTTTTCCATATAGACAAATCTGTCCCATCATAGTGTCTCTCCTTTCTGATCTATTTTAGAATGTAACTACAGAATACTTTACACTGGAATTAATTTGCTGTTATTATTTATTTTAGGATTACTGAACTCAAGATTTTTATTTTGATTTTTTCCCTGGAGGTTATCCTAAGATTTAATGAACCCAAGAAGTTCTGGGAAATGTAAATGATGAAGACTTCAAAAGATACGGTCTCAATTTTCAGTATTCTAGGTTAGAGCAGTCTTAAAATCTGTTAGAAGGGAGTCAGTAGAAATAAAGAATAAAGAAGTAAAAATGCAGGAAGGAGATCAGAAAACTGAAGGAAAAAAGGAAGGAAGGAAGGTAGGTAGGAAGGAAGGAAGGAAGGAAGGAAGGAAGGAAGGAAGGAAGGAAGAAAAGAAGGAAGGAAGGAAGGAAGATCCCACTTTGTATTTGGGAGATTGGCTAAAGGAGCCTCAGCGGTTCTGGGGGTGACCTCATTTTTTTCTAGGATCCCTATGAACAGGCAAGTGGTCTGCAAAGAAAATTTAGCTTTGTATCTAGCAAGGGACAAATAGTCCAGTCTGTGTTATCCCTGTTTACATTGAAAATCCCATTAAAATAATCATCATGAAATTCATACAGGCCCTGCAAAAAGATGAATGAATTCTGAAATTGATTAATATCCTCCTCTGATGTGCTGAAGGTATATTTATTTACTTATATTTTTTAATTGGTGCAACCATACATCTTTGTTTGGTACAAGCTGAAAAAGGCATACACGCACACATTTCTCATTTAACCCTTCCCCAATTCCTGCCCCACTCCCTCGCCCACCCTCCTTCTCAAGTTCAGTGTAGTGATTGACTTTGATGTGTTCATGAAAGTACATCATGCTCATTAGGTGTCCCCTCTCCCTCCATCACCTTCTATTAAGTCAAATTCTTTGCTCATCTAAGATTTCTCCTTCTTCCTCTGGAGTCCCTCTTATGTCTCTTTTTCTCCCTAGCTTCACAAATTAGGGAGAGCATACAATTTTTTACTTTTTGTGACTGACTAATCTCACTTAAAATAATGTTTTCCAGTTCCATCCATTTCCCTGCAAATAACATGATTTTGTTCTTCTTTATGGCTGAGTAAAATTCCATCGTGTACATATCCCATAGTTTTGTAATTCATTCATCTGTTGATGGACATCTTTGTTGGTTCCATAGTTTGGCAATTGTAAACCGTGCAGCTATAAACATAGATATGCACACATTACTGTGGTAGTTTGGTTTCTATTCTTTTGAGTAGATACCCAAGAGTGGTATTGCTGGATCATATGGTAGGTTCATTCCCATTTGTCTGAGGATCCTCCATATTGTTTTACAAAGTGGTTGTACTAATTTGCAACCCCAACAATAATGTATTAGGGTTCCCACTTCTCCATACCATCACTAGCATTTGTTGTTGTTTGTGTTTTTAATAATTGCCATTCTGATTGGGGTTAGGTGAAATCTCAAAGTAGTTTTGATTTGCATCTCTCTGATTGCTAATGATGTTGAACATCTCCTCATACATTTATTGGTCATTTGTATTTCTTCTTTTGTGAAGTGGTCCTTTGCCCATTTTTTGATTGGGCTATTTGTTTTCTTAGCTGTGAGTTTCTTGAGTTCTCTGTATATCCTAGATATTAGTCCTCTATCAGAAGAGTAGCTGGCAAAAATTTTCTCCCACTCTGTGGGCTCTCTGTTGAGGCTCTTGATATTTTCCTTTGCTACACAGAAGCTCTTCCGTTTAATGCAATTCCATGTATTGATCTTCCTTTGAGCTGCTTGTGCTTTTGGGGTCTTGTTGATAAAGTTTTTACCTGTGCCTATGTGTTGAAGTGTTGGGCCTATGCCCTCTTCAAGTAGCTGCAAGGTCTCTGGTCTGACTTCCAGATCTTTGATCCACCTCAAGTTGACTCTTGTGCAGAGTGACAAAGTGGGGTTTATTTCCATTTTCCTGCATATGATTAGACAGTTTTTCCAACACCATTTGTTAAAGAGGCTATCTTTCTTCCAGTGTATATTTTTGGCTCCTTTGTCAAAAATCAATTGAATGTAAGCACATGGTCTGTTTCTGAATCTTCTATTCTGGTCCAATACCATGCTGTTTTTATTACTGTGGCTTTGTAGTAAAGTTTGAAGTCAGGTATTGTGACACCTCCTGCATGGTTTTTGTTGCTAAGAACTACTTTGGCTATCCTGGGCTTTTTGTTATTGCAAATTAATTTAAGAACTATGTGTGTGAGGAGTGACCTTGGTAATTTCCTGGGTATTGCATTGAATCTGTAGATCACTTTTGGAAGGATGACCATTTTGATGATATTTATCCTGCCTATCCAAGAGCATGGAAGATCTTTCCATCTTCTAAGGTCTTAATCAATTTCTTTTTTCAACTTCTTATAGTTTTCCTTATAGAGGTCTTTTACCTCTTTCATTAGGTTTATCCCTAAGTATTTTATTTTTAGGGGTGCTATTGTGAGTGGAATTGTTTTTTGGATTTCTTTTTCAGTGGATATATGGTTGGCATACAGGAAAGCTTCTGATTTTTTTTTAAATTTTTTTTATTGTAGTAATTTGTGCAATATAGCATACATCTTTGTTAAGTACGAGTTGTTAACAACATATTTGCACCCAATTCTCATTTGACCCCTTCCCAAATCTCCCCCCCAATCCCCTTCCCCTCCCTCCCCCTCAGGTTCACTTCGGTGAGTGACCTTGATATGATAGCTTCTGATTTTTTAAGGTTGATTTGTTATTCAGACACTTTGCTGAATTTGTTGATCAGTTCTATAAGTTTTTCGGTTGACATTTTTGGATCTTCTAAGTATAGTATCATGTCATCTGCAAAAGGGGATAGTTTTAGTTCTTCTTTCCCTATTTTTATCCCTTTGATTTCCTTCTCTTACCTTATTGCTTTGGCTAGAGTCTCAAGTACTATGTTGAACAAAAGAGGTGATAATGGAAATCCTTGTCTTGTTCCTACTTTTAGTGGGAACTCTTGCAGTTTTTCTCCATTTAATATGATGTTGGCTGCGGGTCTATTGTATATTGCCTTTATGATGTTGCTGTATGTTCCTTCTATTCCAATTCTCTACAGTTCTTTAAGCATGAATGGGTGTTGGATCTTGTCAAATGTTTTTTCAGCATCAATTTAGATGATCATGTGATTTTTGTCTTTGATTCTGTTTATGTGGTGAATTACATGGATTGTTTTCCATATGTTGAACCAGCTTTGCATCCCTGGGCTGAACCCAATTTGGTCATGGTGTATAATTTTCTTGATGTGGTTTTGAATGTACATTGCTAGTATTTTGTTTAGCAGTTTTGCATCTAAGTTCATCAGTGATATAGGCCTATAGTTTTCTTTTCTTGAGTTGTCTTTATTTGGCTTGGTATTAATGTGATATTGGCTTCATAGAATGTGTTTGGGAGGGTCCTATTTCTTTCTATTTTACAGAATAGTTTGAGGAGTATTGGGATTAGCTCTTCTATAAATGTTTTATAAAATTCACTTGGAAAACCATCTGACCCTGGGCTTTTATTTGATGGTAAACTTTTTATTGTTGTTTCTATTTCTTTGATTGTTATTAGTTGATTTAAGTTTTCTATATCTTCTTGACTCAATTTAGGTATGATGCTTCTCCTGCAGCAAGCATGTCTCTCCAGACCTCTCCACAGGGCCTGTCAGTTTTGATTCAAGCTCTCTGCCTTTGCTGGTGGCAGGAGTGCAATCTATATGCTGGGCATTTTCCAGGGTGCCTCGAAGGTCTCTATGCTCTGTGTGCATTGGGTCTCTCCCATACTTCTGCTCCTATCCAATCACTAGAAGGTCAGGTGACTGAGTTTATCCTTTGTATAGGAGGATCTGGGGTGTCCTCATTGCAGGCTTAAAATGGTTGTCCCAGGTGTTCTTGATAGCTGTTGATCCTGCAGGGATATGCCACCTGATTAGGGTGTGGAATTCCATAGTTGCTTATTCCACTTCTGGCCGCTGGGTACACTGGAGGTCTTTGGAGGTCTTGGTGCTAGCAGACCCTGCTCTGGGTGGCTGGCAAAATGGTGACTGGCAAAATGGCAGCCACTGGTTCATGGTATGTACCACTGCCGCTTGCGCACCGGCTCCTTTGTTCTCTCTGGGTTCTGTTCAGCTGCTTTGTTGCTTTGTTCACTTTTTTTGCTGCCTTGCTTTTCTTTCCTTCCATCAAGAAGCTGTATTTGTGACAGTTTTGATTCAAGCTCTGCAGTGCAGTTGATCGCTGCTCCAGCTCTGGAGGGAGAGGTGAGCTGGGGTGGCCCTGCCATAGGCTTAAGCTGGTCGTCCCACGAGTTCCAGTCACTGTGGAAGTTGCAGGGATACACTGCCTGGTTAGGACGTGGAGTTCTGGAGTCATTTACTCCACATTTCGTCGCTGGGTACCCAGGAGGTCATTAGCTATCTCAGGGTTAGTAGACCCCTGTGCTGGGTGGCCGTCTTAATGGCTACCACCACACAGATGGGCTCCTTTGCTCTCCCTGGTTGGCCAGGGTCTCTTTAGTTGTAGTTCAATTTTTGTTGCTTTGTTCACTTTTTTGCTGCTATTTTCCTTAGGTCAAGAAGCTGTTTTATGGCAGATTTGATTCGAGCTCACAGCGCCTGAGGAGAGGTATTTCACTCAGATGCCATGGGGGGGAGTTCTGTAGGACTGCCTTGAAGGTATATTTAAAAGATGCATTAAGTATAGCAAATAACAAGTAAGAATCTGAGAAAAATACAATAAGAAGAAACACGGAGGCAGAGACCTCTCTATAAGCTACCAAGGAGCTCCTTTGTCTTTCACAAAGTAGCCTAGTTTTCTGTGAAGAGAGCTCCCACTTCTCATTATCCCTCTGCAGGGTGTAGGTATGACATAGCATTGCTTCTCAGTGTCATTTAAGTGGCTGAAAAATCACACCTGCAATCACCCTTCAATAACACAGTTTTTGCAACCAGTGAATCCTTAGGCAATGGAGCTGCCATCTTATATCAGGGATGACCAGAGGCCTAAAAAACTACTCAGGAAGGGGTATTCTTTGCCTTGCAAGTCTTCATACCAAATTTTCCCTATTTTCTCAGACTACTGATAAAACCTATTTCAGTTCCATCATCTGAGAATCAAACAGCCACTGGGGTTTTAAAAATGGAGAGGTTTACTGGGGAATGGGGATTTACTGGGGAATGGAGTATCAATCATAAAGTGGAGGAAGCAGTGGAGTCAGGGAGGGTCTCCCACTTGTAATGCAGGTGTGACACCTATGGAAAGAGAGGAGGAAGACAGGAGGTCAGCTAAGAAGAGTCTCAGAGCATGGCACTATTGTAAGTTTCATCCACCCTGGGTTGGAGTTTGACATCTTCAGTCAATGGGTATCATCAGAGGAGTCCCCAGTCTCACAGGAGTGGGTCTGTATCATACTTCCACAGAAAACCCTAGGGGGAGGAGGAGTATCCACAAAAAATGTGGTGATTGGTCCACAAGTGGTTGCCATAGGGAATGTTGGTCAACTGTGCTCCTCTTTCCAAGGCTGCCACAGGTGGTAAGTTCTGGCTTAGGAGGTGTGTCATCTTGGGCCTAAACACCTATGTGTTTGAAGGCAGTGAACAGTGGATGCCCATGTTTTGGTTTTAATTCTTTTTTTGAAGATTATGGTAAGTTATTTAATAAATAAGAGATGTAAAAACCTATATATATATATATGTATATATATATATACATATATATATATATATATATATATATATATATATATATATATATATATATATATATATTATGAAATGCAAGCACTTTTTTGAGATGGAAGTAACATGAGATAAAATTGAAAGAACTTTATCTTGCAAAATAGTTTTTTAAGTGTTTGTTATAATTTTGGTTTCTAAGCACTCTTTTGGTTCTCTGTTGGTTGTACTGCACCTAATTTGGGTACCTGCTTAGGTTTGCTCAGTCACACCTACCTCTGGGGACTTGACTGCCTGCTCTATGGAGGGTCCTCACCTCACTTTCTTTTCTAGCGCAACCAGATATGTTGGTGTCCCTGGTGGAACAAGGGTCCATTTCAATGTCCTCCAAGTACCTGTCAGGGTGGGAATTCCCAGAGGTGGATGTCTAGGTCCTACTCAACCAAATCCAGTCCCACTACTTAAAAACTGACAGGAAGCTCATGGCTTCCATAGGATCTGGCTTCCATAGAAGCACTTACACCACACACTGTGACGTGTTCATCTGAAAGATTTCCTATAAATCATGTTGCATATCTAATCTCATTTTGAAAAAGAATTCATCTGGATATTTTTACTTATTCTGTAATTTATGTTAGAGAAAAGGAGTTAAATGTTTCTATAGAATTTGCTTAATTATACAGTTACACTATGTTGGGGTTCACATTCCTGACTCTAGACAAGTTTATTTTGTTTTGTATTGGCTTTTAATTTTATTGATTTTAGTGTCTCAGTCCACATGAAATTTCAAGATGCTCAGGGGATTTCAAAGACAGTAAAGTAAAAAAATAAAATAATGGTAACTTCTCTATAAAGTTGTGAATAAGAGTGCATTGTGCAATTGAAAATATCACACCATTTCAATTTGAAATACAACTGTGAAAGAGAAGTTAAGGAGTGGGGAATCAAAGAACAGTTTCAAGTGCAGTAAGAAATGAAATCCAGCAAATTAGGAAGAAAAGCATGGTTATCATCAACTGTAGAAATCAAGAGAGTGAAATTATAGCTGCAGTCACATATTGCAACTGAGTAATAAGAATGGGAAGGCAGCCCTGCCTGAAAGTCAGCACTATTCAACCAACTCAAAACTGCTGAGATTAGAGAATTAGAACTAGAAATAGAAAATAACAGTTGAAGATGTTTAAGCTATCTTTTAAGCTATCTCTGGTCCAATTTGATAATCAGACAATCTAAAGCTGATTATTCAAACTGTGGTCAGAGTCATCTGAAGCAATAATTGTATGTTAGAAGTATGGTCTCTGTTTTGCAGAGAAGTTGAAGCAGTCCATCTACACTAGAAAATCAAATAACCCAATCAAGAGATGGGCAACTGAATTGAACAGAAACTTCACAAAAGAAGAGATACAAGTGGCCAATAGATACATGAAAAGGTGTTCAACGTCATTAGCAATTAGGGAGATGCAAATAAAAACTACTCTGAGATTCCGTCTCACCCCAATCACAATGTCAATCATTAAGAAGTCAAATAATATTAAATGTTGGCAAGGATGTGGGGAAATAGGAAATCATCTACACTGTTGGTGGGATTGCTAACTAGTTTAGCCAGTGTGGAGATTCCTTAGAAAACTAGGAATGGATCAAGTATGTGATCCAGCTATACCACTCCTGGGTATCTTTCCAAAGATGTTGAAATTAGAGAACTATAGTAATATATGCATACTCATGTCCTTAGTAGCACAATTCACAATAGCCAAATTATGGAACCAACCAAGGAGTCCATCAACAGACGAATGGATTACAAAACTATGGGAAATATACACAATGGAATTTTACTCAGGAATAAAGAAGAATAAAATAATGTTATTTGCAAGAAAACAGAAGGACCTGGTGAACACTATGTTAAGTGAGATTAGCCAGTCAAAAAAAGTGAAGGGACATATATTTCTTTAATATGCACAAGCTAGGGAGTAACTGGGATACCAGAGGGACTCCAGATAATGGAGGAGAAATTTAGTGGCGCCAAAGAGGTGGTCTAAGGGAAGGGGAAGGTTTCCTTCCTCAAATCTCCCATTTCCCTCCACTCCTCTCTCCCTCATCCCCTCCACTATTCTGCTGGTCTCTCTCCTCATTTTCTTGAAGTCTCTTTTGTTTCCTATTTTCTCTCTAGCTTCCATATATGAGGAGAAAAAACATGCAACCCTTGGTTTTCTTAGTCTGGCTGATATCAGTATGATTTTCTCAAGTTCCATTCATTTTCCTGCAAATTATATAATTGTCTCTTCTTTATGACTGAGTAAAACTTGACCATGTATGTATACATTTTCTTTATCCATCATCTGATGATGGACACAGATGTTGGTTATTGTAGATTGTGTTGCTATAAACATGGAGGAGCAGGCATCTAGTATCTGAATTTATTCTTTTGAAAAGATACTGAGGATTGGGGTGGTTGGGTTATGTGGCAATTTGATTCCTAGTCTGTAAATAGAACTTTATTTTTTTTTTAAATAAAGAGAACTGGCCCATGGATGGAACCCATCTTCTTCCGTAATAAAGCCCCTAGATTATGAAAACTTTAGGGAAAGGAGTATATATATTCATATTTTTCTCCTTGTCTCTGTCCTGAACCCTAGTTTAGTGCTATGTTGTGTATATCATTTTGTATTATCTCTTAAATAACTGCAAAAAAAAAAAGTTGGGACAAACAAGGTGAGATCTAGTTTAATCTTATTTTGCAGATGAGTTTGAGTTATTTATTATTGAGTTACTGGCCCATGATGTCAGACTAAGTCCTAAAAACATTAATGAGGACTATGTTTCATTGTTAATGGGCAAGAAGTTGGTAATTTTCTGTTTACACAAAAGGTAGATCTTTCACTGTTGTGTGATATACTCATCAAAAATTACTAAAGGTCCCAATCCAGTGGGAATTGAGATGAAAGTGGCTTCCTTTGAAGCAGAGATGAGCTTCCACTGCATTTTCACATTCATTGGCAACACTTCAACAATTTCATACCAAAGGGAATTATCAGTGAATAAATTATGAAAAATACAAATAAAAGGTGTGTTTTATTTTTTTAAAGTTTTACTGTAAATCAGTTCAGGATGTATGTTGTCTTTTTTAACTTGCTTAGAATTGGATTTGAAATCCATGTGTATTAAGTTATATTTGTTAATTATTAGAACTTGATAAAATTCTCTTTGAATAATATTAGAAGTTCTCATTTTGAAGCTGGCACTTTCTGGTTTGCTTGATTTTTAAATTTCTCATTATTAAACAATGAGCTAGTCCTTCTAATCAATTCCTTCTACCTATTGCTATACACTTTCTGCCAGTAAAATTTTTTCCTTCTAGATATGCTCAAATTTAAATGCTACATTTTTGTAATTATAAACACATATTCAGTGTTAGGTGAAGATGGCATGGAAAGAGAATTATCATTTTTGTATACTAAGCAGTATATGTTTACATTTATGGATTTTATTTACTCTTTACAATAACCTTTTAAGGTTTCTGTAATTATCTTCATTTTATAGGTGAGAAAATAGGTTGAGATAAGTTGCTTATATATGAGTAACAGAGTCTGTGTTAACTCTCTGCTTTCCCAGACCCCATATGCTTTTCCCCGGGTGAAAACAAGATATATAAGTAAGAAATAAACACACACACACACACACACACACACACACACACACAAAACCATAAATAATCTGTAAGGCAATTGCTGATGAGCAAAATCAGATTCTCTTAAAACTTCTGGGTCTTAACTTTCCATGACCACAACAGCTTTTTCTTTTCTTTCCTCTTCTCTCTGATGATCTTTTCCTTGTCACCATGGGTTCATTAGAGCAGCTAACATAGACAAGAGATTTTGTTTTTACTGGATGTACCATTGGAAAAAAAAGAGGTTGGTCTTGGTCTATCAATTTTGTTGCCAGATCAGTCTAGATAGCATCAACCATAGGAGATAAAATCTCTTCAAGGCCTATAATTTTTCTGCCAGTAGCATGCTGATTTTTAATATTCTCTCTTACAAGTAAATTACCACAATTCAAAACTGAGAGAGATTGAATGGCATCTTGTAACAACCCCTGCTATTGAGCCTTAAAGGTCAGTAGTAGGCTATTGACCAAAGAATAAAAGATAAAGTCAAGCCGGGCGTGGTGGCGCACGCTTGTAATCCCAGCATTCGGGAGGCTGAGACCGGAGGATCCGGGTTCGCGGCCAGCCTCAGCTACCTAGTGAGGCACTCTGCAACTTAGTGAGACTCGGTTTCAAAATAAAGAATGAAAAATAGGGCTGGGGGTATAGCTCAGAGGTAGAATGCCCCTGAGTTCAATCCCCAGTACAGCCAAAAAAACCCCAAAAAAAACCCCCAAAAAAAGAAAAGATAAAGTCAGACAGAAGATATGAGACCATAAAGGATGGCTTGCTGTTTATAAGAATGATGATTAATAACCTTTTAAATATGTAAGAGAGGGAGTACACCTTAATGGATGAGGAGTCCCTTGAGTTACACTGGCAATTAACAGTTGTGTGACCTTGGGGATGTTTCTTAACCTTTCTGTTTTTAAATTTTTTATAATAATTGGTGCATTGTAATAATACATCCTTGTTACCTACAAGCTGATAAAGGCATATATGCACACATTTCTCATTTAATCCCTTCCCCAATTCCCACCCCACTCCCTTACCCTCCCTCCTTCTCAAGTACAGTTTAGTGATTGACCTTGATATATTTGTGAAAGTACATCATGTGCATTAGGATGCCCCCTCCATCCATCCCCTTTGGTTAAGTCAACTTCTTTGCTAATCAAGGGTTTCTCCTTTTTCATCTGGAGACCCTCTTATGCTCCATCTTCTCCCTAGCATCTGCATATCAGGGAGGACATATGCTTTTTTACTCTTCATGATTGACTAATCTCACTTAACATTATGCTTTCCAGTTGCATCCATTTCCCTGCAAATGACATGATTTTGTTCTTCTTTATGGTTGAATAATATTCCATTGTGTACATATCCCATAGTTTGTAATCTATTCATCTGTCATTGGACATCTTTGCTGGTTCCATAGTTTGGCAATTATAAACTGTGCAGCTATAAACATAGATACACATGTGTTGGTCTGATAGTTTGGTTTCCATTCTTTTGGGTAGATACCCAGAAGTGGTATTACTGGATCATATGGTAGGTTCAATTCTATTTGTCTGAGGATTCTCCATATTGTTTTACAAAGTGGTTGCACTAATTTGCAATCCCACTAACAATGTATTAGGGTTCCCACTTATCCACACCCCTGCTGGAATTTGTTGTTTGTGTTTTTTATGATTGACATTCTGATTGGAGTTAGGAGAAATCTCAAGGTAGTTTTGATTTGCATGTCTCTGATTGCTAATGATGTTGAACATTTCCTCATACATTTATTGGTCATTTGTATTTCTTCTTTTGTGAAGTGATCCTTTGCCCATTTTTTGATTGGGCTATTTGTTTTCTTAGCTGTGAGTTTCTTGAGTTCTCTGTATATCCTAGATATTAGTCCTCTATCAGAAGAGTGGTTGGCAAATATTTTCTCCCACTCTGTGGGCTCTTTGTTGAGGTTCTTGATATTTTCCTTTGCTACACAGAAGCTCTTCAGTTTAATCCAATACCATGTATTGATTTTTCTTTGAGTTGCTTGTGCTTTTGGGGTCTTGTTGAGAAAGTTTTTACCTGTGCCTATGTGTTGAAGTGTTGGGCCTATGCCCTCTTCAAGTAGTTGCAAGGTCTCTGGCCTAACTTCCAGGTCTTTGATCCACCTCGAGTTGACTCTTGTGCAAGGTGAGAAAGTGGGGTTTATTTCCATTTTCCTGCATATGGTTAACCAGTTTTTCCAACACCATTTGTTAAAGAGGCTATCTTTTTTCCAGTGTATATTTTTGGCTCCTTTGTCAAAAATCAATCGAATGTAAGCACATGGGTCTGTTTCTGAGTCTTCTATTCTGCTCCACTGGTCTATGTGTCTGTTTCTGTGCCAATACCATGCTGTTTTTATTACTGTGGCTTTGTAGTAGAGCTTGAAGTCAGGTATTGTGATGCCTCCTGCATGATTCTTGTTGCTAAGAACTACTTTGGCTATCCTGGGCTTTTTGTTGTTACAAATGAATTTAAGTACTGATTTTTCTATGTCTATGAGGAGTGACCTTGGTAATTTCATGGGGATTGCATTGAATTTGTAGATCATTTTTGGGAGGATGGCCATTTTGATGATATTTATTCTGCCTATCCAAGAGCATGGAAAATCTTTCCATCTTCTAAAGTCTTAATCAATTTCTTTTTTCAACTTCTTATAGTTTTCCTTATAGAGGTCTTTCACCTCTTTGGCTAGGTTTACCCATAAGTATTTTATTTTTGGGGGTGCTATTGTGAGTGGAATTGTTTTCTGATTTCTTTTTCAGTGGATATATGGTTGGCATACAGGAAAGCTTCTGATTTTTTAAGATTGATTTGGTACCCAGACACTTTGCTGAATTTGTTGATGAATTCTATAAGTTTTTTGGTTGACTTTGTTGGGTCTTCAAAGTATAGTATCATGTCATCTGCAAAAAGGGATCATTTTAGTTCTTCTTTCCCTATTTTTACTCCTTTGATTTCCTTCTCTTGCCTTATTGCTCTGGCTAGAGTCTCAAGTACTATATTGAACAGAAGGGGTGATAATGGACATCCTTCTCTTGTTCCTGTTTTCAGTGGGAACTCTTGCAGCTTTTCTCCATTTAATATGATGTTGACTGTGGGCCTATTGTATATTGGTTCTATGATGTTGAGGTATGTTCCTTCTATTCCAATTCTCTGCAGTGCTTTTAGCATGAATGGGTGTTGGATGTTGTCAAATGCTTTTTCAGCATCAATTTAGATGATCATGTGATTTTTGTCTTTGATTCTGTTTATGTGGTGAATTACATGGATTGTTTTCCATATGTTGAACCAATCTTGTATCCCTGGTATAGGGAAAGCTTACAAAAAAGGGATACAGGCCCTTTAAATAGAGGCAAGAACTCTCACCTATGGCGACAAACTCTCGCGAGTCCACCAAACTCTCGCGCCAAACTCTTGCTTGTGCTTTCTTGCCCATGAAAAGCACAGGCTAAGCCGGGCGTGGTGGCGCACGCTTGTAATCCCAGCATTCGGGAGGCTGAGACCGGAGGATCCGGGTTCGAGGACAGCCTCAGCTACCTAGTGAGGCACTCTGCAACTTAGTAAGACTCGGTTTCAAAATAAAGAATAAAAACTAGGGCTGGGGGTATAGCTCGGGGGTAGAATGTCCCTGAGTTCAATCCCCAGTACCGCAAAAAAAATAAAAAACAAAAAAAAGAAAAGCGCAGGCTACCCATTTTGATTTAAATGCATGATCAGTGCCCTGATTGGCTGGGGACCCTGAGTTCCTCCCTCTTGACCCTATCTATAAAAGGTCTTTCCACTTGTTGAATAAATGAGATTGTACCATGAGTCTGTCCCGCCTGGTGTTACTGGTGTTAGGCTGGTCTACTTTCCTCTCGCCCCAAGGATCTGGTGGGGACCCTGCAGTTCGGCTGGGGAAAAGGAGCATTCTCAAGGACCGTTGAGGTTGGCCCTGAAATGGGGCCCAACATCTGATGTTTCTGTGCCTGGTTTTGGGACTCCAACCCCAACCTGGTCTTGTAGCCTAGGTGAGTAGGCGACGTGGCTGCAGGGACCAGTTAACCCTTAGGATGGATAATGCAATGGGAAAGTAGTATGGGCCACCCCTGTGGGGCTGAAAGTGAATACTTGTTTGTGAATTGTTCTGTCTTGTCCTATCTTGTACCAGTCTTTGTGCTGTCATCAGATTCATTAGAATCCCATGGGCGCCATGTCTTCCTCCTTCCTGGGATAGTGCTCTAACCCTTGGGTGTTAGGTTTTTACATTTCTCTGATTATTGTTTTTTCCATTGGTTTAGTCTCCGCCAGCCCATGGGACTGGTCACTGGCAGAATGCCTTTTACTTTCAGTTTTCTATATCCTTGTTTGTTCTTTCTTTATCGGTATTTCCTGCTTGTTCCAGTGATCAGAAGAGGGGTAAGTAGTGTTAAGACCTAGACCGCCCTTAAAGGGCTGAAGGGCATCTTGAAGTGCTCTCACATTAATGTTGGGGAAGAAGAAAGGACAGCGATCTGGCAGATGGCCAAGAAGGTGGCCCCGTGGATCCAAAGTGCCGATCTGTTTGATCGGGATATTTGGATTCAGATTGAGGACCTGGTTAAGTGAGCAGAAGCCTTGGGGTGTCTTACGCCCCCACCGGACTTTTACCCCATCTTGGGTGCCCTGAAGGCCTGCCTAAAGCCTAGACATGTAAAAGAACCCGGAAATGAAAGTTGGATGGAGGCTGGGAATGGGCACCATCTTGGCCAGACTGCATCTAGACTCGAATCAGGGGAGAGTTCCGGGATCCCTAAGGTTTGGCCTGGACCAAGGGAGGTCTCTCCCTTGAGGGATCAGCCACCCCTTGGGGAAACGGGTGTTTCCACTTCCCTGTGGGATGACTGGGCTGATTTTGCTAAGGAAAAATGTCAGGCGACCTCTGGCCCTCCTACCACCTTGTACCCCCACCTCCCACATGCGACTGGATATACGCCATTTCTCGAACAGACCTTACCATCTCTGTCAGGCCCCCCCAAAATGTCCCCTTTTCCTGCCTGTCCCACTCCTTGCTCTCTTTTCACTGACTCCCCTCTGGTCACCCACCTTTACCCTGTTCTGGTTGCAGATACCCCTCAGCGGCCTCAGAGTTGGTACCCATGAGAGCCATCTGATCTAAAGGAATTATGAAAGGCAGTCATGGAGGATGGCCCTAATTCCCCATGGGCCGAAACCATCCTTCAAGGGCTTGCCCACCAACAATGTACCCCTCAGGATTGGAAAGATCTAGCTAGGGCAGTTCTCCCAGGTTCTCTTTTTATTAAGTTCATGGCCTACTACAGGACCAGAGAAACTCCCGGGCTGACCCAGTGGCTCCTGTCTCATACTCCCAGCTTGCTGGGTCCTGGGACTTCTCTACTGGGCAGCATCAGACCACCATACCTCCCCTTAATTGGGAACAGGTTCAGCTTTGTGCCCTGGGAGCTTGGAGACACCTCCACGAAGGTCCCTTTGGGGGACCCCTTGCTGGCCTGGTACAGAAATCAGGGGAGCCTCTTGAGGAGTTTATAGACAAGATCCAACAGAGTCTCTCTAGAAGAATGCCCCCAGGTCAGCTCTGGAGATCAAGTGACAAGAATTATAGTGTGGGAAGGAATGAGCTTGGACCACTGGAGGGCCTGCTCAGGACTGAGGGAGTGTTCACTGGAAAACTGGGTCATCACAATCCGGGATGTAGGGACCCCAGAAAGTCAAACAGCGGCATTCATTATGGCTATAGAGGCTCAGACAAGCCGGTTGGAAAAATTATTAACTCTTAAGGGTGAGGGGGACCCTTCCCCTCAAGAAAAGGGAGGGGACCCTAAAGCTGCCTGCTTTGGATGTGGTAGGCCCAGCCATTTTAAATGAGAATGCCCTCACAAGGGCGAAATGGAGAGGGGGTCTAAACTGCCTGGGCCATGCCCCAGATGCAAAAAGGAGTTCCATTGGAAAAAAGACTATCAGTCACGATTCAATGCTTGAGGGAGGCTTTTAAACTAGGGGAGGGGCAACTCCCAGCCCCATTACCCCAAGGGGAGGGCACCCACCGGAGGACTACCAGCCCTTCGGTTCAGTGGGAAGTACCCATTATTCTCGGGTTGAGGCCTAAGCTAGAGATCACTCTAGGAGGGAAAAAATTCAGGTGTCTGCTGGACACTGGGGCTGACTGGACTGTTTTAAGAATTGAGGAGGTCCCTAAAGCCTGGAACCTTATAGGGGGACCAAATATTCTAGGCATGAGGAGAATGACCCCCACACTACAAACCAAAGACCCCATCTTGTGGGAAGATCCATTAGGGAATAAGAGAGAGATAGAGATACAGAGGGGCTAAATGCTAACCTCCTGGGGCAGGATATTTTGGAAGATGCAGGAGCTTTTCTTACCATGGAGCACCCTCTCTATCAGGAGCTTCTTCCCCTTTTTGAGCTCCTCCAAGGGGCTTGGCCCAATAGCTCGATCTGCCTGACTGACAAGCATCTACAAATCCTCCATAATTTCTCCCATCTAATGACTACCAATCCCCTACGGAGATACAATAATGTTCAATCTATCCATCTATACCTCCTCAGTGGAGGCGGGCACTGACATCAGAGCAATTGTCCAAGAGTTCTGTTTCCTCTGACCCTTCTCCTGTCTCTTTCTCCTTATTCCTCCCCTCTAGCACACTGGCGTTCTGTTACTGCTCTCTGTGACACTCTTCCCACAGATATCCACATGGCTCTCTTTTCAACATCCTTCAGGTCTTTATCCAACTACCATCTTATCAAAAAGTGTTTTCTGACTACCCTGTCTACAACAAGGCCCAAGTCCTAGTCCTTTATTAAGGCCTACATTTTTTATGTAGTATGTTCCCATATTTCATGGCCTACATTGATTCATTTGTTAGTTTTGACTGTCCATTCCAATTAGAATGCAAATTCCCTGCATGCAGGGAAAGGTTTATTAACTATCATACCCTCAATAATTAGAATAGTACTTGGCAAACAATAGGCACTAAATAAATAATTTTCCAGTAAGTGGTTGAAGGCCAGTAGTTTCTAATCTTAGGTGGTAGAATGGAGTAATAATTTCTTCCTGATTTAATTTCTTCTAATGAGAAGGAACTAATTACTATATACTGTCACTTAAAGGGATACTATCCAGGGGGCAGGGAACAATTAGAGTCTTTACTTGTTTTTAAGACATTGTTCGTATAGGAGTTTTTGATAATAAACTATAAGAGTTTCTGATAATAAAAGGCAAATTGGCAGTATCATTCAAAATTTAAAGAATTCCTCATACTCTTTGACTTGATATAATTGTTTCCTTCCGTATCATTGTTTCCTTGCCTAAGTGAAATATAATTTTTTTCTCTCAGTTTTCTTCCCTTTCTTGCTTGCTTTTCATATTTTTTCCTTTTACTTTTCTTCTGTGTCCAAATTCAGAGCCCTAAACTAGGCATACAATCACTGAAGCAAATATATTATTGATTATAGTTCTTAAAGAGAATTTAAAGTTTTTAATTTCCAGAACCAAAGCATAATATTTTTATTCATCAATTCATAACAAAGAAAAATAAAATTGCAAAAACAATACAATCCTTTATGATATTTGTGTGCAATCCCAGTTTTCTTTCTCCTATGGATCTTGATTGAAAGGAAAAAAAGATGTTATAATTGATTTCTGTCTATTTTTCTCCTTTTTTTCTTTATACTATTTTAACATATGAACAACAAGCAAACAAAAATTCAAAAGGAGAAATTAAGCAGAGTAGGCATAGAAAGCTAAAATGTAAAAAAAAAAAAGATAAAATGTTTATGCCAAGATCTAGAACAATTTTTATTTGTTTTTATTGTTCTAATTATACCTAATTTTGTTCTAAGGATTTGAACTAGTGTACTCTCAGTGATTAAACACAAAGCAAAATAACTCGTTAGGAATAGGTGGACCAAACCTGATGATTTTGATTACTGTATTAACCCACTCTCCCACCCACCCACATTGAGTTCACGAACCACAGATTGCAAGCCAATGATTCAGACCAGGGTCAGCAAAGTTCAGGGTCCTCAAAAAGCTTGTTTTTAGACAGCTCATCAGATAAGAATGTTTTTACATTTTCAAATGATAAAAAATTCAAAAGAAACATAATATTTTGTGATTTGTAAAAAGTATACAAATTGTATGAAATCCAAATGTCAGTGTCAATAAATCAAGTTTTGGCCTGCAAAGTACTAACTAAACATCTATAATCTGATCCTTTACAGATAAAGTTAGGCATTCCTGATCTAGATTTTTTTAGAGAAAAAATATTTATTTATACTTTTAAAATATTTTTATTGGTGCATTATAGTCTCATACCATAATATAGTTTAGAGTGATAGTGATATACATGCTCCCTCCCCATACACACTCCCTCCCCACTACCTTCTCTTCTCCATACAAGATACTGAGATTGGCACTGGTATTCTCGCATATGTTTTGCAGGCATAAGAAACTAAGAACATCTGGAGAATTGGGGTTTGACTTTTTCTATTGGCCACAAGAAATTCATTAACTGGAAGTTGGAGTTAATTGTAAGAGAATTTATTTTTTCTCATGGGAGCTTCATAGTAAAATAAGGAAGAAAATAAACTTCTGCATGTGAAGGGAGTGAAATTTGGGAGCATTAACCAGGGAACCCGGACAAATTAGCTAGCCAACCTTTATCTTGAAGCTATTTCTAGATTCTCCTCTAAAGGGTCTTTGGCACATGCTGAGAGGCTGAATGCTATTCTAGAAAATTCTGTGTAGTGGTCTCTTCTTTACCATTGAAGGCTTTAGTACAGAAACCATTATTATCAAATACATGTGCTTTCCCCCCATTTTTCTTTTCTTCATCTTTTTCTAAATTTTTGTCATTTATTTTCTCATATTTGTAAATGAAAATTCTTTACCGTGTCTATCATGAACATTTGGGATTTTTTCTGTTTATTTTGGTTCTCACTGTCTTTAAATTATTATTTCCTATCAATGTATTAATAATAATGACAATTATTTAATAAATACTCTTTGAATGAGGAAAAATATTAGAAATCCATTCAGAAAAATCACTTAAACTGTTGGCTGAATGGGGACATGAGAGAGAGAGAGAGAGAGAGAGAGAGAGAGAGAGAGAGAGAGAGAGAGAGAGAGAAACATAGAGGGAGTCATGTTAATATTACGGAAAGAAAGCTTGCCTACATAGTAGTGGGAAGGAAAAAGATTATGTTTTATGGAAGCAAAAATCAACTAGCAAATAACTATTAAATATCCGCAGGGAATGAACTAATGAACTAGATAGTTGCCAAAATTGCTTCCAGCAAGCAGGCACTGCAGCTGACTTTAAGAGATTGTAAATCTAGGAAAACTATTTGCAAAGTCAACATTTCAACCAGAAAGATTCAGATCAGCTGAAATTTGTTTTGGGGAAATTTTACTGAATGTAATCATATAAGAGAAATTAAAACTAATATAGTAAAATGGTTCCATTTTCCTTAGAACCAATCTCAAGACTGCTTTTCACATGAAGAAAATGATAGTGTGTGTGTTGTGCCTCACTAGGGAAAAATGGAGAGCAGTTAGAAGTTTGGAGAAGGTACTGATGCCTAGATGCTACTCTAGCTTTCTCCCGCCCTGCCCTGTCCAGCTCCCCTGAGAGAAGAGAGGCAACATCCAGTTGGCACACTGGCTGGGGACCTCGTGGCTAGAGAAGTGTCACTGATAGGAATGTATCTCATTCTGTATATGAATCTTTCTCTGACCCATTCTGTTTATGTAAAACTCACCTTTTTCTAAATCTCTACAATAGACATCATCTTTATCAGACAACTAAAAAGTGAAAATTAATCTCACAATATTTTCTAATTTTTTTTTTAACCAAGTGTAGTTCTTACCCACCAATTGCTATTGATGTCTCATTAAAAGCAGTAATTATACTTTTTAAAAATATCCTCCAAAGTGCATAGCACATGCTGGATGAAAGAAAGGATTTACTTATTTCACTTACGTATTATTTGCACTCTATTTAAGTCCTCCCCCTATGCACATTTAAGCTAGATTAGAGTAATAGATGTAATAGAACCATTAAGTAGTGATTTTTTTTCTTGGTACTGGGGATTGAACTCAGGAGCATTCTACCTCCCCAGTCCTATTTTTTATTCTTTATTTTGAAACAGTGTCTCACTAAGTTGCAGAGGACCTTACTAGGTAGCTGAGGCTGGCTGCGAACCCGGATCCTCCAGTTTCAGTTTCCCAAATGCTGAGATTACAAGCGTTCACCACCACGCCCGGCTAAGTAGTGATTTTTTTTTTAAAAAAAGCAAGAGCAATAACCAAAATGATTACATTGTTCACAGAATTTTAGCTCTATGCTTCTTAGGAACAAGCTCAAGATTACAAGCAGGATTACTAGGTTCTGACTGTAACTCACAGGCAGAAGGACCAGCACGCTCCCTGTGTTCTTAGC
Source organism: Graphiurus murinus (assembly GCA_004027655.1). NCBI lineage: Eukaryota > Metazoa > Chordata > Mammalia > Rodentia > Gliridae > Graphiurus > Graphiurus murinus. The sequence continues at coordinate 35,530 of PVLC010015028.1, forward strand.
ATATTACGCTATGATCCGTCTGGTGTTAGTGTGATGAACACATCATGGGGCTTTGCTACTGGTAAGGGATCCTGTCCCATTATAGCTCTCCCTGTTATTATGAGATGAATATAAGAGAAGCTTTGTTGGTGAAGAAAAGTCAAATCAGCTTGTGAGTTGCTAGCATGTGAATACCTTTTGGGCTCTTTCTTTGAGTTTCTTGTCAGGAGTTGGGGCATGAAGTTTCAGGTCCAATTGGCTCACTGCTTCCTTCTCTCACTGTGTGCCTGAGTCAAATAGGAATGTATGAAAAATTTTATATTCATCACATTAAAAATAAAAGTATGAGAGTTTACTGGGAAATGTAAGTTTTTTTTTCCTCTGTGATTAGACACAGGAATATTACAAGCAGAACTACAATCCATATTTTTCTAAAGTGTTGGCATAGTCAAATGGTCACAATGTAGGTGGAGTTGATTAAAATGCCTGGAACATATATTCCCCAAGAATATTTTTATAATGGTCAAATACTTTAAAGGTAGTTCTGTTTAAGAGACTATGATGGTTATGTGTCCACTTGACTGGGCTAAAGGATTATGAGATAGCTGGTAAAACATTCTTTTGGGGTTTCTGTGATGGTGTTTCAAGAAAAAATTAGCATTTGAATCAGGGGACAGGGGAAGAAAGCAGGGGAAGGGTGAATTTTCTCTCTCTTCTAGATGAGAAATCTACCTTCTGCCTTTGGTTTCTATCTTCTATCTTCAGTTTGTTTCTCTGGAGAAATATGACTAACACAGACACAAGATAACTCTTCATATGACCACAGCCAGCATTTCAAATTATACTTCTATAAGGAATTGCCATCAAGAAATGAGTAATCAAGGGAAGTAGCTTTCTGCCCTTTAACTCCTTGTGTATTTGAACCTGGTGAACATAGGGAATAGCACATCCTCCATGTTACCCATTTCAAGTGATGATTATTATTTCTGAGATAGCAGCAATCTGGAATAATTCAATAAACTTTTATTCAACTTTTAGCCTGATATTCCTGCCAAAGTTTAATAGGAGGCAATTTAGCATTTTATGTGCTGGGTGAATCTCCGAAGAGCAGGTACTTAATATTATTGATGAAGGGTCATAAGCTTTTTTTTTTCTTTAAAAGACCAGATCATGTCTATTTTAGGTTTTGTGGGCTGTAGGACTCTATTGACAATACTCTACTTTGCCATTACAGTGGAAGGGATGTGTGGTGGGGAAACACAGGAGTCTGCTCTGCTTATGTTATTTGCTTTGACTGTGGTGGCAATCTTAGGATATGCAGACTACAATATTTCATGTATGAAGCAACAAGAACAGAGAACTCCAGAGCCAAGTGATTAAACACCCCTCCAGGCCTTGCTGTAATTGGACCAGACTTCTATCAACCCTGCTTTCTGGGCTGAATATTTTTCCACATTCACTCAAAATTGAGGATTACACTTCTTACTCTAATAGGGGTCTGGTCAGTAGTATTCTTTTTTCATAGACAATAAGTATATTATCTTAAGAAAAGCTAATTGTTTGATTTTTCTATTATTTTTAATGTTTTATCTAACATATTTGAGATTATAAAGACTTTCTTGTTAGCTCAATTAATTTCATGAATGAGCTTGAGGGTCTTTTAAAGCTCCAAGTTAGGTTCCTGTGAGGCTGCGGACTGTGGATCTTAGAGCATGGCAGCAGGAAGGGGAGAGAGAGAGAGAGAGAGAGAGAGAGAGAGAGAGAGAGAGAGAGAGAGAGAGAGAGAGAGAGAGAGAGAGAGAGAGAGAGAGAGAGAGAGAGAGAGAGAGAGAGAGAGAGAGAGAGAGAGAGAGAGTCAGAGACAGAGAGACACAGAGAGAGACAAAGACAGAGAGAATGCAAAAGTCGTCACTCTCACATCATGGAGGCCAGAAACAGGAGAGCAAGTGAGAGAAGAAGAAATCATATATAACCCCCAAGGCTGCAGTCCAAGGGACCCACCTTCTCCAGTCACACCCTACAGGCCTGGGCCACCACCCAGATAAATTTATTACCATAGACTTATCCACTGCTGACATTACATCCAAGCCCTGCCATTTATTACATTGCCACCCCATTTATGTGAGGTCTGGGAACACCCCAAATCCAAACCATTACAATGAGCCATCAAAACAATAGCTAAAGACTTTATGAAGCAGCAAGAAAAATAAATTCTTCTTTTAATACACCCAAAGGTTGGGCAAGAATTTAGCAAGTACCAGCCATAACAAAGATAAAAGCAGATCTTCTACCATTTTGGAACATGGAAAGTACAGACTTTCAACCCACCATGCTGGTTAGAGACAATATTCAACTCCATGATTAGAACTATCTTCCTACCATAGCTGTGTGGATGAAGTCTTAGAACGAAAGGCCTCAAGTGATAATAATTATTTTCTTTCTTTCTTTCTTTCTTTCTTTCTTTCTTTCTTTCTTTCTTTCTTTCTTTCTTTCTCTCCTTCCTTCCTTCCTTCCTTCCTTCCTTCCTTCCTTCCTTCCTTCCTTCCTTCCTTTTCTTCTTCTTCTTCTTCTTCTTCTTCTTCTTCTTCTTCTTCTTCTTCTTCTTCTTCTTCTCCTCCTCCTCCTCCTCCTCCTCCTCCT
>PVLC010015029.1:0-38117 GCA_004027655.1 Graphiurus murinus
AAGCCGGGCGTGGTGGCGCACGCTTGTAACCCCAGCATTCGGGAGGCTGAGACCGGAGGATCCGGGTTCGCGGCCAGCCTCAGCTACCTAGTGAGGCACTCCGCAACTTAGTGAGACTCGGTTTCAAAATAAAGAATAAAAAATAGGGCTGGGGGTATAGCTCGGAGGTAGAATGCCCCTGAGTTCAATCCCCAGTACCACCAAAAAAACAAACAAACAAACAAAAAAAACATTGAGGCACAGGGAACCAGAACTACTCGCCAGCAGCTAGTTACTTAGGGATAGACTGGAACTGGAAATCAGATCTCCTGAGTCATAATATGGTTCTATTTCCATCTGCTGCATTTTACATATGAGGCAGCCAACACTGGAAAGACTGAATGAATTGTCCCCTGTCTCATAGGTGAGGGTCCAGGACTCATTGATAATTACTCATGTTTGTGCTGTGCTCTGTCTATGCCATGTGTTCCATGTCTGGATATGATAATGCCATCTAATCTTCCCAGCAACCCTAAGAGTTACCTTTGGGTTGGTACTCCCACTTTTCAGATATAGGATAGAGCACAGAGAGGTCCAGTAAACCATCCAAGGATGCACAGAAGCACCAGGATTAAAATACAGACCTGCTGTCTGTACACTTTGCCACTCTATGTGTTCTCAGGCTCTCAGCCTGATCCTTCTATTATTTTCCTCCTTGGAGCTATAGTTAGAGAACTAAGGTGTGATGGCAAGGAGCGGAATCAGCAGCAGCAGCACCCCAGAGCCCCATGGGCAATGAGAGAGCATATTTGCATGGAGGGTAGGGGGCCTGAGGCTAGCAAAGAGGCCAGCATTTGAGCCTGTTGCCTTTAAGTTCCAGTGTTATGAGGACTTCTCTGATGAGATCAGCTAATCTTGACTCAGGTCAGCTGCCAGAAACACCATGCACAGGGATGTCAGCACCAAGGTCTGTCTTGAAATGGAAGGTGGATTCCAGGAAGAGCACCAGAGTGGCACTCGCCACCCAGGATGCATAGAGATACTGACCAGCAAAGGGCTCCAATCTGAGAAAAACAAAACATAGTTAAAAACACAGAATACAGACAGAGTTAGACTGTCTTGGTCCATAAATCCATGGCTCCAATCTGCTTCCTGTCAGTTCAAGTGACTGCAAGCTACTTCAGCTCTTTCTGCCTCAGTTTCCTTGTGTGTAAGAAGGAAACAATAGTATCGGCTAACTCATAGAGTGCTTATAATGAACTCCATGTTAGTGTCCTTCCCAAATTCATATTTGGAGATACTATCAGGATACCTTTGGAAAATAACTAGGGCTAGATGTGTTCATGAGGGGAGTGCCCTCATAATGGGATTAGAAACCCTATAAGCAGATACACCAGAGAAAGATTTCTCTTGTTCTCGCTCTCCATTCTCTCTGCAAACACACCGAGGAAAGGCAATGGAAGCACCTAAAGAGAAGGTGGCCACCTCCAAGCCAGGAAGAGAGTCCTTGCCAGGAACTAAATGGTTCAATACCTTGATCTTGGACTTCCTAGCTTCCAAATTGTAAAAAATTAATTTCTGTTGTTTAAACCATCTAGTCTATGGTATTATTATTTTTTTTTTGGCAGCCCAAGCAGACTAATGGTTAAGCAAATTAAATGATATGATAACCAGGCAGTGGTTATGCAAATTAAATTTTATGATCCATGCTCCCATGCCCAGGGCTTGATGTAGTGTGTGTGTGTGTGTGTGTGTGTGTGTGTGTGTACTTTTCATTGTGTCAGTTACACACACACACACATTCATATACATATACACACACTCAGGAGATATATGAGCCCTAAATACATGACAGATAAAACATAGGCTGCCTTTGTCTTAATTAACAATAAAACTCTATAGCACAAAGATCAGTATTAGCACCTGCAGGTGAAGTGTTGCCGTACATTGAGGATAGGCTTCTGGTAGCATCCTGGGCTGCAGATGTGCATTCCACTGGGAGTGAAGACTGTCTTGCTTTTTACCCTAGCATCCTTGAAAAACTGCTGCTGGACCAGCCTGGGCCTCCCTGAAGTAATAGACTCAGTGGATGATGCAAGCCTAGATTTTAGTGTCAACCCTGCATAAAGCAGAAGCAGAAAATGGGAGCTACCTGCTGACTGGCTTCTCCAGCTCTCTGGGAAGCATTTGGAGCAGCACTGCCTCCTCCATGCTGATAAAGCATTCTTGGACCATTCGGGGGCAGTGGTGAGAGCCTCAGTAGGAAAGACTGGGCACGTGGGAAGCTTGAGAAATTAATTACACTATTAAAAGAGATGTGACTTTATTTGTTCTGCAACTAGTTACATGAAATAATAGCAGGGGCATTTAATGAGCACTTATGATGCTCCAGGCACAATAGCAAGTAATTTGCATAACTCATCTCCTTTAATCTCTGTAACACAAAGGGGTAAGCGGTATCATCCATGGTTTACACACAAGGTAACTCAGCCCCAAGAAGGGAAATCACTTGCCAGTGGTCACAGAGATTTAGTGTGGCAGAGACAGAAATCAGAGTCAAGAGTTGTGATAGCACAACTAGATCCTTTCCACCATGAAATACAGCTGTGCTTATAAAATGGAGGAAGAAATATTATGGTAAACATGCTAGATTAAGGGATGTGCATGTGCTTTAGTGAGTTCTCTGGCAGGGAATTAACTAAATGATCAGCGTGTCTTGCCTTTAAGAGGGAAAGTTTAATGGAGAAAGCCGGTGTCCCAATTCAAGGAATAGCCCCATCGAGCTGATGAGTTTGCCAGGTGAACTTGGCCAAGTCAATTTTCTTGTTAGGCTAGAGAGCAGCAGCCCAGCTGGAAACCGGGATCAGCGTAAGACCCTTTTTCTGAAAACCAGATCTCATAATGAAGCCAAGAAATGGCCACAGAATGAGAGGCAGGAGATGGGTCCTTTTCTAATGCAAGAGCTATTCCAGGGCTGTGTGGGGATGCTGTGCCAGGAGGCAACGCAATTAGCAAATCCTGACACCAATGGCTGCCACTCTCCTGAGCAACGTCTGGGTTGGCGCCAACATCTGCCAGCGTACCTTGCCCAGCCGGGATGGAGGCTGTGCCAGTTCTGCTGCCCACATGTCTCATGCCAAGAGCAGTTGGCAGGGCCCTGCTGTCCCCCTGAGGGCTGTGTGGCATGGCCATCTTGAGGAAGGGACAGCCTGAGGGCCCCCAGGTGCTTCCACACTCAATGCTGATGCCACCAACAGAGCGTCTCTCCTGTAAATACTGACCATGGCCCACAGGACAAGATAAGCACAATAAACAAGATTGAAGTAGACACCAAACATATTAGAATGTCTTTGCTGCACTGTGCCTGCAGAATCTGTTTGTTCAACAAAACTAATAATATTAGCTACTACTCAATGAGTAAGGACTTGGTGCCAGTCCCTCTGCGAGGAGCTTTGTGTGCCTTACCATAGTGAATCCTTACGGGGATGGCGTTAGGATCTTCCTTGCATTTGGACACCAGCTTTTTCATTAAAAATTGACACAGAGAGAAACATACACTATTGTATTTCTCACTCTGTTTTACAGATGGAGAAACTGAGGCTTAAAGGGGCTAAATGTCTTGATCCCATGACTTATACCACTCATGGAATTAGAATGAGTCCTGACTCTTAAATCTCTTACCCTGTGCTGCCTTTTCCCCCACTTCCATCCCTAGAAAAACATATCTGAGACAGGAGGATCACAGGTTTGAGGACAGCCTTGGCAACTTAGCAAGGCCTTTAGCAACTATTTCAAAATAAAAAATAAAATAGGGCTGGGGGTGTAGCTCAGAGGTAAAAAGCCCTTGGGTTCAATCCCCAGTATTGTAAAATGAAAAAAGAAAATAAACATATTTTGAGACACATATCCTGGGGAGCACTTTTTAATAGAATGTGCAAACCCGTACCTGTCTACTGCATATATTTTTGTGACTTTATATATTTATGCTCATAACATCATAGTTTACTGGGGAAAATAAATCTAGATTGTAACTGTAGTTAAAGAAGTGATCCTTGGGTAAAGGAAACTTTTTATTTTATTTTGCGGGACTGGAGATGGAACCCAGGGACATTCTACCTCTGAGCTACACCCCCAACTCTATTTTGAAACGGGGTCTCAGTAAGTTGCAGAAGGTCTCACTAAGTAACTGAGACTGGCCATGAACCTGTGATCCTCCTGTCTCAGTCTCCCATGTATTGGGATTACAAGCATGCACCAACATGCTTAGCTGAAACTTTGGAATTTTAAGGAAGAATCTGTGTGTCCTTTCTCTCTCTGGGTCTCAATCTCTATTTTAAAACCAGAGGGACAGATGACAGAGTATGTAAGATTCCTTTCACCTCTAAAATGCTGCAATTGCTCAGAAAACCTGCGTCTTGGGCATGCTGAAAGCAGAGTAGGTACCCACTGCCATGTATGGAGATGCTGAACTGGCTTCAGCCCTCCCTGTCTTCTCCTTCAGAATGCCATTTTTCTTCTGTTCTATCTGTCCAAATCTTCTCAAGCATCATCATCATAATGCATGTATTGTTATGGTTTGGACATAAAGTGTCCCCTAAAGACTTATGTGCTGAAGGTTGGTCCCAATGCAGCAGTGTTCAGAGATGGGGCTTTGGAGTAGTTCTTGGATCATGAGGGTTCTGACGTCCTCAGTGGATTAATCCATTGAGAGGTTCATGTGTGGCTAAATGAATTGTTGGGGAAATTGGTGGAAATTGTAGGAAGTGTGGTTTAGTTGGAGGATATATGACACTAAGGGTGTGGAAGGGTGTATCTTGCCCCTGGCTCTGTCTCCTCCCTCTCTCTTTCTTTCCTTCCCAGCTTCCTAAATCTGAACATCTTTCTTCCACTCAACCTTCCACCATGGCATTCTGCCTCACCACAGCCCAGGGCAAGGAGCTGACTGACCATGGACATAAACCTGTGAAACTGTGAGCCCCAATAAAGCCTTACCCCTTTAAGTTGCTTTTCTCAGGTATTTTGTCTCAGTGATAAAAAGTTAACCAACACATATATCGTCTTCTGCCTGAGGCCTTCTACAAGCCACTGAGTCAGAGCTTGCTGTTCTTCCCTCAGAATCAGGTGAGCTCTACCAATAAATTAGTTCTGTGTTCCTTTGAGAATTCCATGTTTATCGTACCTGGACCAACTGGGCCGCAGGTGTGAACCAAGTAGGAACTCAAGGGGTGGCCATGGCTGTGATAGAGGAAAGAAGAGCATGGCAATGAAGGAATTACACGTAGGGGATTGGGAAATAGACAGGAGGGAGAGACCTTTTGAAGGGACGCACATCTAAAACATAGAATCAGAAGTTCTTGGAGGCAGCTGTGTTCCTATCATTTGAAAGTACTCAAGATGACTGTGAAATCTGATTGTCATTAAGTCTTGGCAAGAAGGCTGTTTCTTGAATGTGACTCTGTGCAGGGACAGGGTCACATGCAGCACAGGGTTTTACATGGTTTACAACAATGTTGGCCAACATAGTATGTGACTGCCAATGGTGATTTCCCACCAGATTCTGAAGCCATCCACCACCTCCCACCCCATGCCTGAGATTTTCCCTGTTACCATTACCTATAGCTCCCTTTATGCCAGCTGGCTTTGCTCTTACTCTTTCATCATTGCCTTGAAGCTTCCTCAGACATTATATCCACAAAGAATAAGACACTCACTTTCATGCCCGCAGGATAGATATGTACCACGGATCGATGCTATAGATTTTTAGCTGCATTGATTTGTTTACCGACCTGTCTCCTCCACCACATGGTGAGCTCCTATGGGGCCGAAAACATATTCACAGCACTTGGTACATGTTTGTTGAATTAGGGGAGGTAAGGACTTTTAGGGCACCTAGTACAGAGGGTATCACGTGATGAATAATAATTATTATCCCACATTTATTCCGTGTTTACTATGTATTAGAGTGTATGCTGATGCGTTCAATGGCTTGTCAGAGTTAATCCAGTCAACATCTCTATGAATAACCTTGCCAGGTAGGTATACTATAATCACCATTGTACTTATGAGAAAAATGCAGCGTAAGGGGAAATAGTATCAAGATCAAATCCCTCTTACTAGTCAGTGGCTGAGTGGGAAATCTAAACTGAGCTCTTGTATTCTACTTAAATATTATATTGTATCAGGAAAAAAGAAAGTGAAACAGAGAAAAAAATTACATTTAATTTATTGTAACAGTGGTACAATATCAGCAAGGTGTAATAATGAAGTAATATGTCTGCATCCTACATAAACACCCTTCACCTTAAACCTCTTGATGATTATTGACTATATCTCCTATGATTATTGTACATAATTGATTATTGTTCCTTTCTTAGGTAGCCATGTGGGGAAGCTTTGGGTCTATTGAAGCAACAAATTCATGATTCAGAACATCTCTCTTCCCTCTCCTTAGGACTGGATGCAGATAAAAGGATGTATTCGCTTGAATTTCTTCAGCAAGAGTAACCAGCTCAAAGACATGTATGTTAACTAAGACAGGACCCCCTCTTAGGAAATAATAAAAAGTCACTGGAAACCAAGCCTTAGAGAGACCATAGGCTATCGGACAGGAAGGAAAACTCTATTTTCTGAATTAAAGAAAGGTGTGTGATGTTATGGGAGGAGAACGGCCTTTGAAGCCACAAAGCCTTCACTTTCCATCTCCTTCCTGGAACTTTCTCAGTGGGAAAGTCACTTCACCTTTCTGAGCTTCTATTTCTTGCAATGGAATGAAGGTGAGGCTAGCAGCTACTCCACCACGCGATATGTTGTACAACTGGGATAAGATCATGCACGTAAAGAACACAGTGTAGTGCCTGGCACACAGCAAACACACGGCAGTAATGACTTTAAAACCATGAGCCCTGTTTCTGAGTGTACGTATGTGTGTGTACATTAATGAAGTACAGCCCATTCCCAACAGCAGGTCCAGAAAAGATTTGAGACCATACCACACAAGATCTGTGAAAGGTATTTATTCTAATGCATTAATTCAGGGCATTAGTTCACCTCTGACACCCCTGTGTCCTCCTGAACAACTACTTTGCTGAGTGATTCATAGTTTGAGAGCTTAACTGGAACCCGGGGTTATGCGGATGTGAATACTGTAGGCTGTCTTCCTCTGTGTCTGCTGGGGACCTCCTTCAAGTATTCTTCCTTTCATGCTGCAGACACTGGAAAACTAAAAATGGTATTTCCAAGACTTCCCTGTTGCTAAGGTTTTGGATGTGATTTTGGTATTAGAATCAGACACACTTGGGAAGACTTGAGTCAGGCCTAAGTTAAACTGGGGAGGTAGAGACCTAGGAAGTGTTTTGATGCTGATAATGGGCTTGTAACTCCAACCCAGCTCTGGGACCATGAGTGTTGGGGCAGGGACCTCCTGGTGGCCAGCACCCATGCCCCAACCAACGCAGTAGTTCCTCTGGTGGTCTTCTGTGGTATTATTCTAGGAACCATTCTGGAAGTCCAAGTTTATATCCTGCTTCTCTAATAATCCCATGTATTATTAACTTCTCAAAAATTGTTAAAGGAGTTGTCTTGTCATCTACATATAACCCTGATGGATACACTATTTGGTACCAGAAACAGTTATAGAATTGGACTCTTCCAGGGATGGAATCCAGGTACGTTATAGAATCTGTTTGGGTTGAAGGCAGTGATTATCTGGTTACCATTAAAGAAAATCTAGTAGCCTAGAGTCCCCACTGGTAAAATAGTCCTTAAATGATCACACATGGCCATCCAGAAAGAAACATCTATGGAAGAAATTGCTTGGGGATTGAGGTGGCTCCTCTGTTCTGGCAGCTCTGGTGCCTGGCATTTGACCAAGGTATAGCGAGCTGAGGTGCTGAAAGGACCAACAGTTCCTCATTCTCTGTCTTACCTTCCCTCAACAGCTCAACTTATTTGAAGATCTTCATACTCTCCCCTTAACAGTAGTTGACATTTTCTTGAAACTGGTGGAGGTGTCATGAAGACACTGTGTCAAGGACTCTGTGTCATGCTTCCAAATGGAATCACTATGGTTTTGGATAAATGACTGTGTACATGGTTATATATGCAGGAGAGTGAATGTTATTACCTACCATGACAAAAACTCATTTTAGGGAACGTAAAACTGGCTTTATTATTTTCATGGAGATGCCATACAAGCACATTTCAGTTTTTCCCACAGACTGTCGGGTCCAACTTTGAGAAATGCCAATCTGTGAGAGAAAAAAGAATAAGATACCAGAGGGCTTCTCTTTTACTTTTATCATCTGCAAACGTGGCACGATGCCTGTTCTCTCCACTTTACACCTTCCCAGGCTGTTCAGTGAGCCCTAACAATGGGGAGATGTGCACTGGCCCTGTGCTCTTACAACTGCTGGGCGAGACAGGATGCTGGCTAGGTCCATGAAGAACCCCACAAGCCTTTCCTCATGGTTTGGAATTGTGTTTGCCGAAGCATGTACTGATGTTCCCTTTTCCTTGGGCCAAATAGCATTGTATAAACAAGAACACATGGAATCTATGCCAAGTAATAATTGCCAGGCACCCCCAAAGTTGATGTGCTTGAATTTGCACTGGAGATAAAGTTTCTCCAAGGACCAACTCTCAGCATATTTGGCAAATTTAATTTCATATTCTTACAAGTTTTATCCTGCATTACTTATTTAAAAAAATAAAAGTGCTGTAACCATTTTTCTTTTGATAAGACTCAGGCGGCCACAACCCGGTCTTCCCTTGGGTCCTCTACAAAGCCTACAAAGCAGTTTTATCTCTCTACCTCCCTGCCACAGACCACTTGGAGATCAAGGCTTCTGCAGGCCCTTCTGTTGTGAATGGAGGAGAGGAAAGAGAAGTGAGGCTGCTGAATATGTAAATCCTACCTGGCAGACAGGCTTTCTTGTCTGTTCTTGGTGTGGAGAGGCTCAATTAAGAGCTGAACTCTAACCCCAAAGCCCAAAAGGCTTAAAACAAGGCTCTGCAAGGTGTTCATGGACAGAATATTGAATGTCAAAGAAGAAAGTTAAAAAGAATGCAAATCAAAATTACACTGAGATTTCACCTAACTCCAGTTAGAATGACAATGATCAAGAATACAAACAATAAAAAAAAAATGCTGGTGAGGATGTGGGAAATAGGAACTCATGCATTGTGGTGAAAGTGTAAATTAGTACAACCAGCATGAAGATCAGTATGGGAGTTCCTCAAAATACTAAGAATAGAACCATCATATGACCCAGCTATACCACTCCCTGGTATCTTTCCAAAAGAATTAAAGTCAGAATACTATAGTGATACATGCATACGCATGCTTATAGCAGCACAATTCACAATAGCCAACTTACTCAGCCATAAAGAACAAAATTATGTCATTTGCAGGAAAATGGATGGAACTAGAGAATATATGATATATATGTTAAATGAGATCAGCCAGTTTCAGAAATTCAAGGATTATATGTTTTCTCTTATATGGAAAAACCAGAGTATATAGAAAACTTGTTTCAGATAAATGAAGAGACCAGTAGAGTAATGAAAGGGGGAGGGAAGTGAAGAGGGGAAAAAGGAAAGCTAATAAGGAAACAGTTCAAATAATGCTATATCCATATATGAAAGTATCACTACCAAGCTCACCAACACATACAGGGAGATAGGGGGAAGGGATTGGGGTAGGATGCAGAGGAAATCGCACCAAGTTCTGTGTGCATGTATGCTTGTATCACAATGAACCTCACTATAATGTATAATTACAATGCACCAATAACCAATAAAAGCAAATTTTAAAAGAGAGAGAGAGAGAAAATAACAGAGAAAAGGGTTTGACTATAGAGCTTTTTCCTTTCAAAGGATAGAATGGTAGCCCCATGTTGAAAGGGGAGGAAGATGTGTTTCTGGCAAAATCCACCCCAACCAGTGATAGTCTCTAGAATGTTTGGGGGCTTGGGGTTCCTCCACCGGACCAAGCAAGCCATTGTACTCTTCAGGGCTATTTGACTGTAGACCCAGATAACATCAGCCGTGATGCTCAGTGATGCTGACTTCAAGGGCCGGCGGTACTCAAGCCAGGCAGAAAGGAAGAATGATGAGTTCCCATGTACTAGTGAGTGACATCTTGGCATCTAGGATTAGACCGATCTCTCTCTCTCTCTCTCTCTCTCTCTCTCTCTCTCTCTCTCTCTCTCTCTCTCTCACGGCTGAGGGTTTTCATCACCTTTTCTCTATTTTTTCCTGTTCTTACTTTCCAACAGACCCTTTGGTGCCTCTGCTGGTACTCGAACTTGATCTTGAACCCTCCCACTTAGCCCTCAGCCTGATGGATGACCTTCTCAAAAGCCTGCATGCGCCTGTCTATCTCGTCACTGTATCTCCCTCTACATAACTGTGGCTTATATATGTCAAATGCATGAACTGCTGGCGCTTGGCTTAGGACCTGGGATGTCATCCCGCCTTGCCCTAATCTAGGCAGGCTAGGACTGTGTTACTTCTACTTGAATGACTCCAAATATTGCCTCTCCCTGAGACTTCCACTGGGAGCCCCCACACCCCAGATTCCACCCCTGGGATAGGGGCAAGCTCCCATGAGACTTGACTGGAGCTTTAAGTGTGCTTCAGGTGTCCCCGAGACTGAGTTTCTCTGTTCCCTGAATTCACTCCCCTTTCTTAGTCACACTAGGTCCTTTGCTGCCATCCACCTGGTCAACATCATCAAATATAACCATTCTATACCTTGCCTCAGATATCACTTAATCAAGGAATGAAGAATTACCTGACACTCTCTTTTCTGCCCCTGGGTTTGGGATAGGAGCCTCTGTGTTCACCACTCCTGCCTTCTGCCATAACATTTACCAATCCATAGTCTATTCTCCTATTCTTTTGGTTTCTCCATCAATAAAGTTTGAGTTTCTTGTGAGGTTGGGATATAACTACCTTGTTTCTAAGTGCATCTTAAATATTTGGAAGGTGCTCCAAAAATGTGAATAGTTATTTAAGGCAACACTTTTAGTTACAAAATAAAAGCATTGGAAGAATCTACCACAATCCTCTGCTCGCCGTTTGAGGGGGTAGGAGATGGTAGAAAAAGAGAAAGTGAGAAATGGAGAAGAAGAAATGGAGAGAGAAAGAAAAGGAAGAGAAACCTGGAAAGAGGGAGGGAAGTTCTCCTGAGAGAATTTCACAGGCTCAAAGTTTCGAAGAAGATTCTTATTTCTTTCCTGAAATCATAATGGAGTGGACTGGAGGATCCATGGTGACAGACCTTGGGGTTGGGCATCTGGACCAGCTGCCTCAGGATCAAGACAATCAGAAGATGTGGGTTTGCTATGAGCAAGGGAATCGAACCCCTTAGGATGGACCACAGCATTTCTGAACCAGCAGGACACAGGGATCCAGTGTATTTCCCTCGACTCTACTGGCCCCATTCCTTGGGATAGGTTTCATTCACCAAATATTCATTGGGCCTGGGAACTGGGATTCAGAGAGGAAATGCTCTATGGTCTTCCTTTTGAGGAACCCGGCCTCTGTATGGATAGATGGACATGGAAATAATCAGCATTTCCAAACAATCAGCTATTGTCAAAATAATAATCATAACCATGTGAGATGGGGGGATATGTGTGAGAACAAGAAGATCAAGTCAGAATTTCACTGACAATGAAAGGGAAGACAATTCATGCAGGGCGGCCAGCACACAAATACACAACATTGTGAAAGACCATGGTGTTTGTGAGTTACGTGGAAAAAGTTCTAGGTGGCCGGAGTAGAGGACATGGGGGTGGGGGACACACAGCACAGTGGTCACCTGGGTGGTTGGTTACATTGTGAAGGGTCTGGGGTCCCCGCTATGGGATGGAAACTGCTGAGGGACTCTAAGATGGAGGAAAACTGGCCCAGAGGCCCAACCTGGCCAGTTGCCTGTTTGTGTCAACACAGTGCTGTTAGAATGCAGTAAATAACATATATTATATACTGTATATGTAATGTGAATATATAATAAGTAAAATAAGTTCTTTATTTATATAACAAGTAAACAAGTTCCTTATTTATGTAACTAAATAAGTGTTATATGATTATATGTAATGAGTAAACACTGTGTTCTGATATATATTATATTATAGGTGCTTACTTATTGTGCCTGCCTTCATTAGCACTATAAAGAGTCCCATGGTTGCAACAGGCTATCTGATCCACAATACCTAAAATGTATACCATCTGGTCCTTTATAGAGGAAGTTTGTAAGCCCTTCCTGGAGCCGAGCAGCAACATGGTTGGACTGATATTTTAGAATGATAAAGAATGGTGTTTCTGGAAGACTTGGAAATTCCAGTCTGCCTGATAAAACCTCAAATTCCTCTGCCCCAAATGGACATCACTGTGATGATTTCTTCAAACTTCCCTTCTCCTTACCACCCAGAGATCACACTTATGTCCTGATCTCTAAACCAGAGTGAGTTACTTTAGAGCAAGAGCCCTTGTATTCTTATTTTTTTTTTTTTTTTTTTTTGCGGTACTGGGGATTGAACTCAGGGGCATTCTACCTCCAAGCTACACCCCCAGCCCTACTTTTTATTCTTTATTTTGAAACCGAGTCTCACTAAGTTGCGGAGCGCCTCACTAGGTAGCTGAGGCTGGCCGCGAACCCGGATCCTCCGGTCTCAGCCTCCCAAATGCTGGGATTACAAGTGTGTGCCACCACGCCCGGCTCGTATTCTTATTTTTTTCATCTTATTGCCTGGTACCTAAGGCTTAATCATGAATTTAAATGAATTGTTCAGTGACTGCCTAGATGTCACAATGAGCCACCCTCACCCCCAAACACCTCTCTGAGTGCCCACCTGTAGGTGGGGATGGAAGAGAGGGACAGATCTGCTCCTTAAACCTACCTGGGGCTCCAGAGGCTGCTCTGCCTTAGAGACAAGTTTTTATACTGCTGTGTCTTTTTTAAAAATTTTTTTGTCTGTTTTTGGGGTACTGGGGATTGAACCCAGGGGCACTCCACCTCTGAGCTATACCTCCAGCCCTATTTTTTATTCTGTACTTGGAAACAGGGTCTTACTAAGTTGTGTAGGGTCTCACTAAATAGCTGAGGCTGGCTGCAAACCCAGATCCTCTCATCTCAGCCTCCCAAGTTCTGGGATTACAAGTGTGCACCACCACGCCAGACAATACTGGTATGTCTTTTACTCTTGCCTCCAAGTGTTTTAAGAAGATCTATTTTGAGGTCTTTTGCATGCTGGGTCCCTGGGTGTGCCTCTCCTTGGCTGAGGACTGGAAATCAAGGTGAGGGATGGGCTTGTTCCTGGCCACCAGGAGTTCTTATGAGGCTAATGGGCATCTGCAAATGAAGATTAAGGACCAGCAAACAACCCAGCAAGTGATAACTGCAAAGCTGGCTTAATCTTAATGAAATCTGCAACATATATTTATATAAATCATAATGGCTCTTGCTTCCCAGGCGATGTGCTCCGACAGGCTGGGAATGACACAGACAATTGTTTTGCCACTGCTTTTGCCCTATTTTGAAGAGCTTTTTGGCGGCCCACGCCATGCAAAAAGTGACATCCGGCTGGTCCGAGGGGACCATGTGCATTATATTTAGCTCCTCACCCTCCTAGGAAATACAGGATGCATCTTCCACCCTGAACATCAGAGAGGATGTGGAGGGAATGGTGGGTGTGGTGATTAGTACCCACTCCCTTAGTAACAATTTCCCTCCATTCTATAACCACTCTCCATCCTGATGTCTTGAATGATTCCAGGGCCCCCAGAATAGAGTTCTCTAGCCTTCGTGACTGTCACTGTGACTCAGCTTGTCAATCTGAGCCAGATACAAGCAGGTCACTGCAAGATAGAAGCAGAACCCTGATGGCTCCCTTCCCTCCTCCCTCTGACTCGCTCTCCTCCCCTGCATCCCCCTGGCCTCCCTCATCCCCATCCTGTGCCCACCTGCAGTTCTCTGTTCTTGTGTCTTTAATTCAGCACTTCTCCAAATGTTTTCTGAAAATGACTCACGTCAAAATCAACCAAAGTGTTTGTCTAAAAATGCTGCAGAGGTCTCTGGGGAGGAGGCCCCACATTGCGCATGCTTCGAAGCCTCCCTGGATAATTCTTGTGCTCATTCGCATTTGAGGAGTGTGGAGCTTAGCCTACATATCCAGAGGACTCGCCTATGTCATCATCGTTGGATCTGTCCTGTTTTTAATTAGTCTGATGCCAAAGACTCCTTCCTATGACCTTCTGACATCTTTTTATCCATGACTGAGTTTTTCTCAGTCCTTTCTGATTTTTGTACTTTATTCTTTTAACTCCAGAGTTGTCTTTTTCTATTATTATTATTGTTATTATTATTATTATTATTATTATTATCATTTAATTTGTGGTGCTGGGGATTGAACCTAAGGCTTTGTATGTGCTAGACAAGGGCTGTACTACTGAGCTATACCCCAGGCTCTTTTTATTTTATTTTAAGACAGAGTCTCCCTAAGTTGTCCAGGCTGGCCTTGAACTTACTATCAGGCTCCGAGTCACTGAGATTACAGACGTGCATCCAGTTAATTCCAGAGTCCTATACTTGCATTTTCATCCAATTGATTCCAGTTTCTCCCATCTCTCTATATCTCTGGCTCCATCTTATTTATTTTTTTCAGTAACACCCTTCATTTTCTTACCTCTAAGACCTTTCCTAAACTGATCCCTTGAATAGAACTTCCTTCCTTCTTGTTGTGGTTCCATATTCTTTTGCAAGTGCCGTTTCTAAGGCTCTGTCAATCGGTACAGAAGTATTTAGTGTGTGACTTGTAGGTGCCCAGAGCTGGGGCTAAAAGACTAAAGATACTTTTCGGTATGACCTCAAGAAGTCACTTCCCCCCTCTGGATCTCTCAGATGGCTCACCCAGGGTGGCCGCCACAGACTCTTCCAGCTCTGAAAGGAATGTGATGCTCATCTTGGAACCGCAGGCCTTGGGTCAGGCCTGAGGATGGTAGGAAAGTCTGGGCCGACTTTCTGCATTGCCTCCAACGCTGCCCTGTAGAAAAACTCCACTCTGTCTTTGATCGGCTCTTGTCGTCTTTCGCCTCAATGCCTCCCAGACAGCTGGGAGACTTTTAACATGGGGCTAAAATCGATGCAGCCAATTTCTGAAAAACAAACAAACAGCCCCAGTGTCATGTTGAGGGTGATAATAGATTAGCAGCACCTTCGAATCAGAGGACTCATTAAATATCAGCTTCCCTGGAGCGTTTATAGGAAAAGAGCTCCCAACACCAATGTCAGCCTGCCCTGAGCAGGCAACCCGAGACAGGGATCCTCTCACTACTGGAAGAAAAGTTTGTCTGCAAAGAGAGCTATGGGCCCAGCCAGCACTCTACTTGCCCCAGGGAGGCCCCCTACTGGAAGAAAAGACGTGAGCTTGAACTTCCATTATTCTTCTATCCACATCCTTTTAGGGCACATTTGAACTGAGCAGGGAAAGACCTTTAAGGTTTTATCAAAAGCAATGTACACATGGGAGTTGAGCACAGGTAGATCAGAATTTGAACCCTGTGTCCTCCTTTTATTAGCTCCAGGACATGGATCACATTGCTTAGCTTCCTGGCTTTCTCTTCTGTTAAGGGGCTTTTGGAAGGAGCATTAGATAAAACATGTAAAGTTCTGACAGCAGGCTGGGAATACCATAAGTGGTTCATAAACTGTGATGCTTTTCTCTTTGTCATTGATTCAAACCATCACTTCAAACTTATTTGGTCATTGTGTGTGTATATGTGTGTGTGTGTGTGTGTGTGTTTGTGTGTGTGTGTGTATGTTACTAAGGATGAACTCAGGGACATTCTGCTTCTGATCTATATCCTCAATCTTTTCTAATTAATTACTTAATTAATGATTTTATTTATTTATTTATCTATTTTTGTAGTACTGGGAATTGAACCCAGAGGCATTCTACTCTGAGATGCACCCTCAGCCTTATTTTGTTTTTTATTTTATTTTTGAAACAGAGCCTCACTAAGTTACAGAGGACCTTGTGAAGTTGCTGAGACTGGCCTGGAATGTGCGATCCTCCTGTCTCGGCTTCCCAAGTACTGGTTATTACAGACATATGTCACCACACCTGGCTGTTCAACTTTGAATATGTAAGTATTTTACCACCATCCTCACCACCCGAATCCACATTTTTTCAGCCCAGGCGTTCGGTGGCAGGTACAGTGCCACACGCCAAATCTACCCCTCCGGCCTCCTGACCTGCGCTCCTCCTGTCCTACATTATGCTGGCCTGTGCCTGTCAAAATCAGTCGTGAATGCTTGAGCTGTATCCCAACTTCCCTCCCAGGATGGAGAGTTATTTAAGGATCCCAGAGCTGTGTTTGTTTTGTATTCCTATCACCAAAGTACTAGGTGCATAATAAGCGTTGATTTCCTGTGGCTGAGAGATTAGAAGCCACACACTCCACACTCGAAGAAAAGGAGATACAATAACAGCAGGAGATCCCACAGCTGATGGCTTGGCATAGAGGTCAAGAGGGACACGTAGCTCTATGATTTACAGAAATCCAATATCCAATAACAGGACTCCATAGGCAAGAAATGACTTCTGATTCTCTACGCACTCATTCATTCGACAAATATTTATTGAACATCAATTTTGCATGAGATCCTGTGAGGCAGAGCTGGAATGAACTTCTAATCCAACCATTTTCAACTCAGTCCAGTTTAATTTCCAAAGAATAGATGAGTCAGCCCTGACATGGTGGTTGCTATAAAATTGAAGATACCTCCCTTTGCCTTAGAGGAGCTCAAAGTCTGGCTGGAGAGGCAAGATTAAAAAAAGCAATGAGTAATGATCCATTTAAGATATTAACCATTTTATTCTGTCTTGTTAGTGCAAATATTTTGTCAGCTTGCTATTTGCTTTTCACTTTGTTTATGTAGATGTTGACATGGAGAAACTTTTAATTTCTATGTAGTCAAATCTGTCAATCATTTTCTTTCAGTCTCTTTGGGTATCTGTGTGTGGTATGAAGGCTCTGATGTGTGTGTTGGTGAAATTTTTGTTGTTAACTGGCAATTTTTATTTCTATTCAATGAGGCTATATTGAATTTATAATGGAAAGATGTGGGCTTTTTCTCATTTTGCTGAGGAAATCATTATTAGATCAAACAAAATACAGTGAAAATGAACAAAGAACTTAAATCTATTCAGGAAAAGGGAAACTGTATTCTGAATCTTCTGTTTAAGAAAGTAAGGAAATGTGCATAACTTTCTTTAAAAATTATTCCCATAAAAAGTGTCAAACTAAACAAAATTAACCTCAGCTGTATTAAAAATTAATTTCTGTAGCCTGGCTTCTTTCCTAACCATCTCAATAAATAAAGTATGATTGTAAAAATGAGAACTGTATGAAGAGTGACAAGTATTATCCTATGAACTATGCTGTTTATAGGACAGGCTGAGAGGAAAAGTAGTCATGGAAATTAACCCATGAGTCAGATTCAGTGAATGTTTACTGAGAGTGCTAGAATATATCTCATTAACCAGCATAAAAACTGTGTAGATCGGTTTTTACTTCCATTTTATAGCTGGGGAAATGAAAACTCAGAGCTACCCAACTTGTTTTCCAAGATAAGTGACTGCTAAGTTATGCATTTGAAATTCAAACCCACAAGGTTAAATCAAATGCAAATGGAGACCTTCCAGAAAGTTCCCTTCACTGATCCCAAGACCTCTGAAGGTGCTGGGTAATGTTTTCCCCTTTCTGATAAGACATGCACTGTGGCTGTCATCAATCATTTTTTAGCATGTCACCCCAAGAGCTGGACACTCATCTTGGAGATGGCACTATCATTTTACTAAGTGGGAAGAAATTGTTAGTGTTTGCAATCTCCTGCTTTGTGCTCCTTCATTTGCAAGCATGCTTACTTGTCTGTCTTGCCTACTTCTTTCAGTATGAGGAAGAAATCTATGTTCCATTGGAGTGTAAGACAAAAGATAATTGTGATTGGGTTTTTCCATTAGGAGTGATTATTTCTTGGGGCAGGTTGTTCAGCAATAGGCTGTCCTTTCCTTCCTCCAGTCAGAGAGTGGGTGACAGCAGCTCTGGGGAACTGACCATTCACATGGTTGAAGATCTGCACCTTCAGGAGGCATCTGAGTAAGGATGCTTCATTGGCCACACATACTTACTTCCATCCCCTCCTATAACCCCACTAACTTGATTGTAGAGAGATCTTTAAAAATTTTTTTACACCAACAAGGACAAAGAAAATAGAAAAGGATCATCACTTCTGGGGAGCTGGGAATCAGATGTCATGTCACAAAGAAGAAGAATCAGTGGTGAAAGCAATTGCAGTGTCTCAAAAGGTTCTGAATTTGGTCCCAAGCAAAAATGGTGCTGGGGATGGGGTTATGGGAGGAGTTTACTCTGGTGCCTTCCCCAGCTCTGGCAGAAGAGCAGTATATCCACCTTGGTGACTGTGAGAGTGTAGTGGGGTCCTTCCCACCCATGAAACATGAAGCTCAGCCAAGGGTGATCAGGAAACATGGGACTGGAGTGAGAAGCTATGTCAGGATCTCAAGTCCTGCTTTGACTCTTGGCACCAAGGACCCTGGAAGAAAAGCTATCCTATAAGCCAAGAAAGAGATGGGATGACTAGCCTCAGGAATCTCAGCAGCCAAGAGAGAGATTTAAGTATACAGCGTGTCAGGGAGCTCATAGTGAAGCTCTCCCATACATAAGCCTTACCTTGTCCAAAAGAGCTTCTAATCAGCTTTTTAATGTTTCATTCTCTTAATATAAATAGACACACAAATCTCACCAGATATTGGCAGTAAACCTCCAGTATGTCTGAGAAACATAAAAGAAAAGAGAAGAAAAAAGAAAGAAAAAAAAGAAATAAAATGAAAAAAGTAACTTGGAGAAAACAGAGACTCTCAGAAGAAGACGACTAACAAAAGTAAGTGTTCATGCATATAGGGAAGATACTATGTCCATGTATCAAGAGTAAGGTACTAGAAAGAGGGATGGGCCAAATGATGGTATGTGTATACGTGGGTGTATCACTATGAATCTCATTATCAGGAACAATTAGAGTGCATTAGTAAAAATTTACTTAAAAACAATTCAGTGAACCAAAATGAGCTCCTGAAAGTCAAAATTGTAGTAGTAGAAATGAAAAACAAATCAACAGGAAGTATGGAAGATACATTTGGGTATTTCAGAACATAAATGGAAATGATAGAAATGGAAACTAATAGAAGTTCTAGGAAGAGAAGATATAGAATACAGAAGAAGAAATTGTCAAAAAATAAAATAGGAGAGTTTCTAAAACTGACAGGCATGAGTTTCCAATGATAATGTCCCTGAGTGTTATGGAATTTCCAAACTCTGGAGACAAAAAGAAGGTTCTTAGAGCTTCTAGATAAGGAAAGAGAGAGATGGAGAGGGAGAGGGAGAGGGAGAGGGAGAGGGAGAGAGAGAGAGAGAGAGAGAGAGAGAGAGAGAGAGAGAGAGAGAGAGAGAGAGAGAGTCACAATCTAAAGTCCAAGTACCTGAAGAGCATCAAACTACACAACAGCAGCAAAGGGAGATGAAGGACAAAGTGATAATCCTTTTGTAGTTCTGAAGGACAAGGTCATCTAACCTACAGCTCTATATTTAGCCATAAGAATCTAGTAAGCATGACAGTATTATAAATCATCAGATAGGCAAGCTTCTAAAGATCTTTACCATGTCTGCAGCCTCTCTCCTGGATGGGGGATGCTGGAGAAGGGTTCCACCAAAATGAGGGAGTGAGCCAAGAAATCGAAAATAGGGGAGCTAGTAAAGAGAGTACTCAAAGAGCACGAGAGGGGAGCAGTGGGTTCTGGAGGTGATGAGGCTGGACTTGGGTCTCAATGGAACCAGAGGTTAGCAGCTCCAGAAAAGAACTCTTCAAGAAGATGGAGCCTACGTGTAAGGAGGGGAGGTGTGCACGTGTAGTAGGAGTTGGGAGGATTTGTGATGAAACCTTGGAAATGATGCAATGGAACAAAAACCAACATTACCTTCGAGGTAGGGTGTGGGGTTTGAAACAAGAAGGGAGATAAAATCAGAGTGTATTATCTGGCTTAACTGGGGATGTGGTTACAGGATCATGGTGATACATCTGCTTCCAATTTAGGATAGTTCAACTTAGAATTTAGGCTTGTTCGACTTTATGATGGTGCTAAGGTGGTATGCATTCAGTAGACACTGTACTTTGAATTTTGATGTTTTTTTTTTTTTTTTCCTGAGCTAATGATCAGACCCAGGATACTATGATCAGACCCAGGATACTTTCTCATGATGCTGGTCAGCTGTGTTCAGCTGCTCTCCCAGTCAGCCAGGAGATCTCAAGGGGAAACAATGAATACTCTATAGTGTGTTACTAAGCTGTGATGTTTGGTAAGTTAGGTATACTAAGTGCATTTTCAATTTAGGGTATTTTCAACTTATGATGGACTTGTCAGCACATAAACTCATCATTAGTTGAGGAGCATATGTGCAGATATGGGATAAATTCCCATTTTCTAATAAGTGGGATATAGTCATATGATGATCCAAACTGAGAGGTTATAAGATCTTGGAGTATAGTATATTATTTTGAGACGTTAAAGTTAGTGCTAAAAAAACCCACAACTAGAAGAGCTGGAAATGACTGCCTCTGGGGAAGGTGATGGATAAAGTTGGGGTAGGGGCAAGTATAGGGCAAGAATTGCTGTTTTTCCTAATAAGTCTTATGGCATTATTTGACTTCTCATATAATATTCATGTATGCCCTCAATAGAGATTTAAATTACACTTAAAAACACCCGCAGGTAGAGACCAAGGAATATGTCAGTCACACCTGGGTAATACTTTGCATTGCACTTTATAGGAAATAAAAGGAGAATGAAAGAAAGAGGGAGTCATAATGCAATACATCTCTCATGAAAGGTCAAAATTTCATTCAGATCCAAGGGAAGGTGGACCAAGTTTGGCAGACTCTAGAAACTGCAAAGTAAAACCATGCACTGCCGGAACCTGCCGGCACAATCGGATGGTCCTGAGAGGAGAGAGTGAGGATTGATTAAAGAGTCAAGACTCCATG
This sequence comes from Graphiurus murinus, assembly GCA_004027655.1. Classification (NCBI taxonomy): domain Eukaryota; kingdom Metazoa; phylum Chordata; class Mammalia; order Rodentia; family Gliridae; genus Graphiurus; species Graphiurus murinus. The sequence goes on from PVLC010015029.1 coordinate 21,101, forward strand.
TTCTAGGGAGGGCTATCAGTGAATACTGAAGCCTCGAGTTTATTTTTCAGGGTGTTTTTATACAATCATACAAGGAAGATCATCTAAGAAAAACATCAGAAGAAAAACATCAGACGATTCATACCACAGAAAAACATCACATGTAAAGATCAAAAACATACTTTTATAGAAAATCTCATTGTTTTAAGAAAACACATCATTCCTGAAACCCTTTAGCCATACATTAATATTTAACCTAACCTTTTGTCTAAAAGTATATTGCATACTACTGCCCAAGTTTACCATTCAATTGACTATTTCCATTAACTCTTAAGAAAACCCATTAACCTTATGAAATCCTACTAACTTTGTGGCCAGCACATAGTTCTTACACGCACACCTGACGTCCATGGTTAGCACACAGTTCTTTTATGCATGCTTGGCACCAGCATGGAATGTACTTCAGATAGACATGGACTGAAAACAGCCCTTAGACCCTTAGGTCTTCACTCTTTCATCACCATGGTCTGCGACAATGCACATTGCTTAATTTGATTCTCCTGTGAATACATTATCATTATAGAGGAATGAGAATAATAATTTATCTTCATTTTACAAATGAGAAACCTGAAGCTCATAGAGATTAAGTGGTGTGGCAAAGGCAACCAACTTGTCAGAAGCGGGGCTGAGGAGTCCAGAGCCACATTCACTACTCGTTCTAATTTCATAGCCCCTGTTATTCTAAAGGGTCAAGCTTGGACTGAAAGATGGATTATCTGTACAGACAACAAGGGCACATTTATGTAAACACATGTTGACTAACCATCCACGTTCATTCATATGGTTACCAAGTGGTCACTACTCATTACCAGGTGGTCACCTCAACCAGGTGATCTCTGCTCATTCCTCACCAATCCCAGAGACACTGGTGGGATAAGATGAGCCAGGCTCTGGCCCTTTTGGTTTTGGGTGAAGACATCCTGGTACAACTTGCTTTCCTTGCTTGGACTTCCCACCTGTTTCCAGTGTGTGGTCTTTTCTTATCTATTCTGCCTTTGGAAGCACTCCAGCCTCCTTAGGTGGCTTCTAAAATGAAATTTGGCTGTGGTCTTGGTGACTGTGTCCAATTTGTCCCAGTTTGCTGGAACTGTCCTGGGTTTAGTGTCGAGAGTCCCACACTCTGGGAAAACACTCAGTCCCAGGCAGAGAGGGGACAGGTGGTCCCCTTGGAAAGGTGCACCTTCACGGATATGAGTTAGTCCAACCCACATGCTCTATGAGGACCCAGCAATAGATGGAAGGCTCCCCAGCAACTTACCACTCTTCATTTCTTTGTCATAGCTACCACTTAATTGAGAAGCCAGGGGCACTTGTGTGACACCCACACTTCTCTTGCTTTTCATCTCTTTAGTGTTTATAATTAAACAAAGATCTTGGGCAAGCTATTTAAATACCTCAGGTGCCTTTAAGGGGTTAACAATGTATCTTAGGGATAATATAAAATTGATACCATTTCCCATCTCTTTCCTAAGTATTAGAAATTCTGTTAAGGCCTTTGTATACTATATACTTACCTTCTCACTAAAGTCCATGAAGGCAGGAATTTTTTTTTCAATTTTCTTTAATAGTCTATCATACTGAATACACACACACACACACACACACACATATACACACACATATATAATGTTTAACTATATCCTGAATATTTATTGGATGAATAAATAAATAAATAAATAATCTTATTTAATTCTATATAAAACTAAGGTTTTATAGGTAAGGTAAGCTATTCATGCCCCATTTTTATAGATTGAGAAAACAGTAAAATAATGGAAGGGGGTTGGAGGGAGGGAAGTGGGGAGGAAAAACTGAGGATGGAGGAAAGGAATGGTTCAAATAAGGTTATATCCCTACAAGGTTTTGCTATCAGTCTTACTAACACGTACGGGGATGGAGGACCTTGGATGGGGGAGTGGGGTGGCATACAGAGGGAAACACATCCAAGCGCTGTGTGCATGCATGTCTGTATCACTTTGAACCTATGATGTATAATTACATGGCATCAATCAAAGTATTTTTAAAAAGGAAAAAGAAATTGACATTCATAGGGTTTCAGTAATTTGCTCATGGACACAAATAAATGGCAGATTCAGAATTCAGACTCGGGTTCGCCCAAGCCAAAGGCAAGGCTCTTGGCCACTATCCTAATGAAGCAAGGTGCATGAGCCTCCCTGCACATACGTGGCCCAGAGAAAAGCAAGAAAGTATCATCCTATGGCTCCTCTTTCTCTCTCTCTCTCTCATACACACACACACACACACACACACACACACACACACACACACGGTGTTTGTTATCTATGCTGCAGACAGCACAGAGTCCTGTGGCCTTCAAACCGCTCTTCTCTGCCTGCCTGGTGCACTGGGGCCTGATCCAATAGGGAGACAGGGCCAATGGAGTGGCATTAATTGCTGGCGACGAGTGTGCACATCCAAACCTAGGAAGTGGCACCTTCCATCAGCGCTTGTCTCTTCATATCATACTGGGAGTAATCTGACCTGACATCCCATCACCAGTTGACAGGAACGTAGCTGCCTGGAGACACAAAAATAATAAACAGGAAAGCCCCAGCAGAGTGACAGCCAGAACATCTGTGTATGACAATTGAGAGTGGCCTGTACAACCCAGGCTGGACGCACGCTGGTGCTCGCTCGCCCCATTCCTTGGCCCAGAGCCTGCAGCATCTGCACCTTGGCCTGTCGAGGGTTCGGGAAGGGGTGCCTGCTTTCCAGGTCTGCATCCTGGCTGTGCTCCTCGATGGCTGGATGCTGACATCAGTGACTTCCTGTCACTTACCTTCTCATAGTTCTCCTGAGGCCCTCTGATTGCTTGGATTTTTGCAGTTGTTCTTTTATTTTTAGTCCACCCCCAGAATTCATCAGCATGTGGACATACTCCCTTGTCTTTACATTTCTCCTCTTCCCAAGACAAAGTCAAATAGGAAAGTATCTATGGATAGAGACTTTAGAACAATAGGCAGATTTCACAGAGTCAGCAACACAAAATCTCCTAGTAGACTTTGTCTTCATGCTATTAGGGTACTCTTCCTGCTTCATTCTCTTGTACTGCTCAACTTCCCACTGTCTTGCAAAATTCTTTCTCCTCCTTCTTCTTTTTCTATACCCTTTAATTCTTCCCACATGTTCTCTTGCTACAAAGAATGAAATATTATTCCCTACTTCAAGATACTCAGAAACAAAAGACTGTAGAAGATAGTCAAGGCTAAATAAGAAAGTAGGAAAGAAGAAAAAGCCATCTGGTTACATTTTTTCTTATAGTCATGACTGTGCTGTCCTGAGAAATATACCACTCCTTACACCTGCAGCAGGCAGGTTGCTTAGGCTGCCCTGAAGCTGAAGTGTAGGACTGCTGTGGATGGCTCTGCCACCTCTATCTGGTGACTGACACCTTTCGTGTGGTCCCTAGTCTGACGTTCACTCTCTGAGCCCTGCAAAGCAAAGTGGGAGTGCTAGACCTGGATACTATGTCCATATATGCTAATGAGGTCAGGTGTAAGAACCTAACTCTTCAAAAGTGGCCACACCATAGTGGGATGAACTGATTCCAACTTTATGTGACCAGCCCCACTTACAATTGACTCTCACTGACCTTCATTGTGCTTCTACTGATTCTGACCCTTGACCCCTGAGATACCCTACAGACTCAGGGCCATCCTTTTTTTTTTTTTTTTTTTTTTTTTTTTTGCGGTACTGGGGACTGAACTCAGGGGCATTCTACCTCTGAGTTGCACCCCCAGTCCTATTTTTTATTCTTTATTTTGAAACAGGGTCTCACTAAGTTGCAGAGGGCCTCACTAAGTAGCTGAGGCTGGCAGGGCCATTTTCACTTTTGACAAAAGTGGCTGTTTGCCTGTTGGTTGACCCCATGTTGGCATTCCCCATTCTCCTTCCACTTTCTTCCCACTGGGTGCTTTGAAACCATCCCATCCACAGTGAAGATCAAAGGTGCAAATTATGGCAACACTGTGCAAATAATCATGTTATGATTGTGTTTCAGTCAGCATCCTCACACTGTAACTCAAAAAACCCCAATGACCACAACTTGGAGGAAGAAAGATTTATTTGCTCACAGTTCTGGAGATTTCAGGGGTTCAGTCCATAGTCCATGTCAGGCCCAGTGAAGTCTGTGGAGCTCAGAGCATGGCAACAGGGAGAGAGAGAGAGAGAGAGAGAGAGAGAGAGAGAGAGAGAGAGAGAGAGAGAGAGAGGGGTCCTGTTCTCTCATATCACAAAGGTTGAAAGCGAGAGAGAGAGAGAGAGAGAGAGAGAGAGAGAGAGAGAGAGAGTGAGTTCATAAAGGAGGTTCATGGACACATGCACAGTCCTTAGACCACACCCCCAGTGACCCATGACCTTCAGACACATCCCACCTGCCCAGGTTACCACCCAATAAATCAATTACATTAGATTCATCCACTGGTGAGATTAGAACCCTCCTAATTCAATCGTGAGTTCTTTGGAGGACATTCTATATCCAAACCATAACATGGTATAATAAGGCAATGTTTATTAATTTCTAAGAATCCCTGGCATTTCTTTCTTCCTTTTCACCTTCACTCCTCACATAGGAGAATTTTGTATTTTTTTTTCACTCAAATTTTTTCCTCTTTCCACACCCTTTATGAGAGTTCTATTTGCTGTTGAGGTCCCTGCATGTATGGTGAGCAGAATCAGAACAAAGGAAAGAGAGGACTGGAGGGCCAGGGCAAAGGAGCAGTTTTCCCTGGAGTTCAGTTTTCAGGCACACCTTTGTTATGAGAAATGGATGAAGCAAAGAGAAAATGCTGGAGAGTAACTCAGTCTACATGATAAGGAGCTCTGTGGAGGAGGAGACAGGAAAAAAAATGGTGACCAAATGTGAATGTGGATTTGGAGGATATAGGGTGGAAAACTCTACAACTATGCCATCGATACGGTAGCCACTAGAAACATCCAAATACACAATATGGACTTGAGTAAAATTTTAGAAATCGAGAACTTCGTATCCTCTGTATGCCAGCCACATTTCAAGCCCTCAATAACCACATGTGGGTGGTACCTACTGAAGGGGATAAGGCAGATATGGAGCATTTCCATCATCACAGGAAGTCCTTTGGGACAGGGTTGCTCTAAGGCTATTGTAAGATGTGAAAAAAAATTAGAGGAGAGAAGAGGGAATTTTTAAGTCTAAGTAAACATTGGACTCTCTCTTTTTTGGCATTGATGATACTTTTGACAGTTCATCTGTTTTCTTTTGCATGTAACCAGGTATATTGTAGGTCTCCATGAGTACAGCAAATTAGTCCTTGCTACATGAAATTGCAAATGGGACTGTCAATTGGGAGGTATCGTCATGCAGGAGAAAGACTATTGGAGTTGGCTCAGAAAATCTGGGTTCAAATTCTAGCTCCTCTATTTTCCACTTCAAGTCCAAGAATTACGGTTTATAAGGAAGGCTCACATTTCCACCAGTGCCATCGTGTTATATGGGAAAAGAAATGTCAGCCAAGGAACATTTACTGAGCCTCCATGAAGTACAAAGTGTCCAATAGCTCAATTCAGAGAGCAAATTAAATGTTAACAAACAGTTCTAGAAGAATTCTCATCATAACCAACAGACAAAATAGTTAACAAAAAACCCTCAGGCTGTCTTCACCTAAATGTGCAAACAGGTGCTGGTGGCACTTTCAAAAATTTGGAGTGCAGGTGGGGCTTGGTATGACTCAAGTAGAGAGAGGTTAAATGGCTTAGGCCCCCTTTGGTCCTGATCTGTGTTGGGGGGCTCTCTATTTACTTCATAATGAGTCTATTATACACTGAGGTGATTTTACCTGTACCTATTAAGTCAAAACACTTGGTACTCAGTCTCCCCACTGCCAGATACAGGTTTGTGCCTAGAGGCTCTTCAGGTGCAAAAAGATGTTTAGCTTGGCTTTGTCAATTCAGGAGTTTATTTGGCTTTCCTATTGTCAGTCTTTTGGAAATGTTAGGGGATCTGCACAATTGGAAAATAAAAGTGCCTGCCTGAAAGTTTCCTTTTGACTTTGTTCCAAGACCTAGATTTCTGGTGTATGAAGAATATATAAAATGACTTCTCTAGCACCAATGAGAGACTTGGCTTCTGAGGCATGAACTAAAACTACCCCCAGGTGTAACCAGGACCCACCTTGACAACCAACATCACCCCTGAGCAACCTGAGGACCATAATTATGGGCACACAAAGACCAAACACAGCAGCTTCATCCAACCAAGAGCCTTGACACAACAAACAACAATATTGAGACTGAATGCTTAACACTGAACACAGACTCGGCCAGCTTGGCTGGTAGCTGTTGGGTAATTCCTCACATTCTATTCCAATCTAGACCACCTGTCTATCCTCTTGGTGTGGTAAGGTCTCATTGACTAAGTCACTATTGGCTCAGGTCTGGACATTTCCTGAAGCAGCCTGAAGATCTGACAGGACTTGTGACTAATTCAGACTGGAGCCCCTAACCTAATAACAAAGTGATATTCATATATCACAAATTTCCAGTCTCCCTTGGAGCTATGTGTGACTACCTGACAAGTTCTGGTCAACACTATGTAAGGAGAAGTGTTTGGTATAGTTTCCAGTCATGCCTGGAAATGGGGAAGGTATATTTTCCCTTCTTCTTATCTATTTTGACCTGAAAACAGATGGATGGATGGTGAATTACTATAGAACATGAGGTATGGGGAATCTTTGGCATGAGAAAGCCACAAGATCAAAAGGACCTGGGTATCATTTATTTTGGGGAGCCATACAAATCATGGACTTGCTTCTGGTTGATGGTTATTGGGGAAAATTTAACTTTAGTTTATTTAATCTTCTCTTATTTTGGATGTCTGATACATGCAACTCAGTGTATATCATTATCAAATAATCATCTATACAAAATAGAAGGATAGCAGACAGGATTTGTGACAAGGGATCAGGACACCTGGGTATTCTTCCATCTTTGTTAATAACTTAGTGTGTGATCTTGGACATGTCATCCTCCCTCTCTGAACCTCATATTTCCCCATAGGAAATCCTTCACTTTATAAAGTGAAGGGATAGAAGTAAACATAAAGTTGATTCCAGCTTGGGTGGTATGTGAGTCAAATGCTATTAGTTAGATAGTTATTTATTCTATAACTACTTGTAAAATATCAACTATTGCAAGCATTGAGCTATATACTGTGACTATAAAGATAAATAAAAAGTGGCCTTGTCTGTAAAAATTTTGGAGTCTAGGAAATAAAGTAGCCACGATGCAGTGGTACCTTATCTGGGCAGACACAGCTGAACGTATCTAGGAGTGTAAAAGAAGGAGCCCTCAGCTCTTTCTGGAAAACCTAGGAGGAATGTAGAGACATGTGGTGGCCATACTAAAACTTGAAGAATGAGGAGACATCAGCCCTACATATGGGACAGGGGGAACGTGTTTGCAAAAGGGTATACCAGGTGAAAAGAATAATATAACCAAAGAGATGGAGGAATGAGCTGACGTGGTGGGTCTGAGGAAGAGAAGACAATTCAAGATGGCTGTAGTGTGGCCATGTTGGAGTGAGCGACAGCATGCGAGGCTGCACAGATGAGCAGAGAACAGTCAAGAAAGAAACCCAGGCTGACCAGGGGCTGCCATCATTATCATCCTGATGATGATGGGAGCTGTTGATGAGATTTATAAGGAAGTGACATGATTTTATTTGCATAAAGGAAAGGTGGTTGTGGTTAAAATGTGCTGAAAGCCAATTATGAGTGTAAAAGCAGAGCAAAGGCACAAATTAGAGGCTGCCCCAGTGACCCAGGCAAGATGCTTTGTGGCTGACCTCTTTTACAATGTGAATGTGGATTCAGAAATACCCAGGGGAGTTATTTCACTATTTGACAGATTGTCTTAGTCCATTTATGTTGCTATGATAAATTAGTTGGGGTTCAGTAATTTATAAAGAACAAAGGCTTATTTAGCTCCCAGTTCTAGAGGCTGGGACAGCGAAGAATCTGGCACTGGCATGCACTTGGCATCTTGTGAGGGCCTTCTTGCTGCATTATATAACCCGGTGGGGGGTACCACACAGTGATATGGAGCAAAGGTCTCTGCTCAGGTCTCTCTTGCTCTTCTTATAAAGCTAATAAGCCTCCCAAGTACTGGGATTACAAGAGTGCACCACCGTCCTGGTACTTGAGAAGCTGAGAGAGGAGACCACAGGTTCAAGGCCAACCTCAGCAACTTAGCAAGGTCCTCAGCAATTTAGCAAGATCCTGTTTCAAAATATAAAATAAAAATGTCTGAGGGATATAGCTCAGAGGTAGAATGCCCATGGATTCAATCTCCAATATCAAACAAACCACTAATCCCATCATGGGAGCCCCACCCTCATGACCTCATCTAATCCTAATTACCTCCCAAATCCCTATCTTCAAATACCATTGACATATGACTTTGGGGAACACATGCAAACCATACCACAGAGCTTTTTCAATATCTGGAGTTGGAATTCAAGAGAAGACAATGTCTAATTTAGGTTTCTGGCTGGGGAGGCAGACTCCTATGCTGATATGATAGGCAAAAATAGATGCGAAGGCCACAAGGCTGATCTTTTTAAATAGTTTCCTAAACATGCCACATGACCAGCTGCAGAGTCATGTGGTCACACTTAGCTGCAGGAAAACATGGAGAGGAGAGTATTGCTTGCTGGGTATATTGTCTTTCTCTTGTGGTGAAAAGAAAGGGGGAATGGATGATGGGTAGGTAAGAGCTATCTATCATGTTGCTATAGAAGAACTATGGTACAGAAGATAGGAAAACAATGTCATTAATTGCTGCTATGACTTCAGCCAATTCAGATCAAAGCTCTATGTCTCAATTTTGCCACACATGAAAAACAGTGATATGAACCCCACCCACATCATACAGTTATCATTAGCCTCACTTGTAAGACACATCGCTACGTGCTTGGAACAAAAAGTAAAAAAGCTTTGCTTACAGGTATGCATGGTTCCATAAATAACTCTGACAGAGAGAGACAGAGAGAGAGCGAGAGGGAGAGAGACAGAGAGGGAGAGAGACAGAGAGGGGGAGAGAGAGAGAGAGAGAGAGAGAGAGAGAGAGAGAGAGAGAGAGAGAGAGAGAGACTGGATGGTGACCGCGATTCACTCAGAGTATTCTCTGAGATTTTAAGGAGACGCACAATGTATGTTTATCTCAGCAATAGACATTTTTAGCATATGCAGCTAATGCCTTAGACTCTATTCCCATTGTTGTTGCAGATTTTTTTTAAAGTAGTCATAGATAAAATATGTGTTGTCAGAATGCATTGAAACCAGATTTATCTGAGGACTAACAACAGTACAAGCATGTGGCCATTGTGCCGGGAGCCTGTCCCCCTAAGTGGCAGCAGGGGCTGAGAGGAAAGATAATGCCTGTGTCTGATAAGACGGATGTGGGGCTGCCTCCTCCAAAGCCCTATCTTCTTTCTTCATTTCCTCCCAGTGTAAGGAAGTGAGCAATAGGCATTCTTACTGCTGCTGCTGAGCAAAGTCAAGGTGATTAGTTTTCATTTGCAGAAGTCTGAATTACCTCTGTCCCCTCCCCACATGTAAGCAAACATAGTTCAGTTATTTCTTATTTCTTTTAACTTTACTTCAGCATGAGTACCCCTGAGATTCTGGGCCTGCAAGTCAGGATCATAAATGGCTATGTATTTGGGGAAATAGTGTGTTTGTCCAAAGCTGATATTTAACAAATATTTGTTACAAATATTAATAACAGATAACAAATGATGAACACTTACTTTGTATTGGACTTCAGGGTGAATGATTTTTACAAATGGTGAAACTGAGGCTGGAAGATGTTCCATACTTTTCTTCATGCCTGATAACATTGGGGCTGGGATTTGAACCCAGATTTTTCTAACTCCTGTATTCTTAACCACTGTGATATGCAGTGACCACATCAAACATCTGCTATGTTCCAAGCACTGTATTAGATGGGGGAATACTGTTTCTGACCATGGGAGAGTGGGCTTGTAAACAGGTATTATAACTGCTCCAAGAAATCTAGGTGGGAGGATGACATAAAGAGGAAAGTAGTGATCCTGGTAGGGAGGAATGGAGAGATTGTAAAGAAGGCCAGGCATGGACTGTGTATGCTGGACATTGACTCAGGGATCCTGCGTGGTACCACTTCCTTATTCTGAGCAGCTGAGTGACATTGAGCAGGATATTTTGCTTCTCTGGGCCTCAGTTTCCCCATCTGTAAAATGGGAATAATTTTATTGAGCACCTATTTGAATAGTGGAGAAGCTTTGTAACTCTGTAGACCATCAGAGTTGGGTAAAGCCAGAAGTGTCTACTGCCATGGGCTTCCTCTTATTCCAAGGGATTGTGGGATGGAGTCTGGAAATTTTGCTTTCTAACCCCTCCTCCTTCTTAAAACCCAACTCTCCCCTTGAGCCCTTTTCTATGAGTGTGTTTCATTCTCATGAGCATCCCATGTCCAGCAGTCTTCCTCTGTAGCTCTGATAGAAGCCCACGCATGTCACTGATGGGATAGAGGGCTGTGTAACTATCCATGCTCACATATGATCACTCATGTTGACAGGCTGGGCTGGATACTGAGCCAGTGTCAAGTTCAGCCACCTTCTGGCACTCTCATCTCAACCCAGCTTTGTTCTTTAATCTTTTTAGCGACATATTTAATTGGGGGGAGAAATTGGGTATGAATTAATTGATGCATTCAATCAACAGCAGTGCTGCTTCATATCAAGAACTGTTCTAGGTCCTGAGGGATATAATGGTCAACAAAATTGGCAAAGAACTTGCATGCATGGGACTTCTATTAAGCCTTAGAGACTCCTATATAATTTTCTCAGAGTTCACGCCCTCTTCTCCATAGTCTGTCACACTGAACTGCTTAGTGCTTTGGTGGGGTCAGGCTCCTACCTGCTCCCGGTCCCTGCCCCAGGAAGCTCCCTCCACCAACCCAACTCTTTATTGCCTTAATGCCTGGATAATTTTCCCACTCATCTTTAACATCTAAACTTAAAGACCACTTTAGGAAAACATTTCCTAAATTCTCCCTCATTTATTCCAGACTTCTCCCTCCAAGCATATATATCATGGTATTAGATTGTCTGGCTTTCCATTTTAAGAACAAATCCAAGTCATATAGACATTAGATGGTAGTAAAAATGTTATGAGCAATTGTATTCTGGTATATTTTATAACCTAGGTGGAATAGTAATTCTTTTAGAAATATGCAAGTTAATAAAAGTGACAGAAGAGGAAATAGAAAATCCAAAAGCTTTATATCTAACACAGATATTGAATTGGTAGCTAAGAACCTTTCCACAAAGAACACCCAGACCCAGCATATTTCAATGGTAAGCATTGCTAAATATTTAAGGGGCAAATATAACATTTCTATACATTTTGGAGTACATATAAATTATAAAGGAATAAAATCTTAATTTTTGTCTCTCAGATTAAGCAAAATGGATTATATACCTAAACATAAATGTTGAAATTACAGGATTTTTAGAAAGAAACAGTAATAAAGTGAACACATCTTGTACGTGCAAAGGTTTCTTTGGAATAAACATAAACAAACATCAAAATTGTGATAGCTATAAGAGAAGAAGGGAAATATATTGCAGAATTAAACTTCTATTATTCAAAAAGCAGTGATTAAAAAGGGGAGGGGGTGGCAAAAGAATTGAAATGAGACTATCATAGTAATGCATGTATACCTATGTTTATAGCTGCACAATTTATAATTGCCAAACTATGGAATCAGCCAAGATGTCCATCAACAGATGAACGGATTACAAAATTATGGGATATATACACAACAGAATTATACTTAGCCATAAAGAAGAACAAAATTATGTCATCTGCAGGGAAATGGATGGAACTGGAGAATATAATGCTAAATGAGATGAATCAGTCACAGAAAGTGAAAAGTTGGATGTTCTCCTTCATATGTGGAAGCAAGGGAGAAGCTGGGACACAAGCTAGACTCCAGACAAAGGAGAAACCTTAGTGTACTGAGGGAGGGGATCTAACAGAGCGAGGCCAGAGGGAGGAGGGAGACTCCAGGAGAGAAACACTTCAATGGCCATGATATATATGCATGAATTTGTCAATGCCAATCACAATGTCATGCAGGGGGAGTGTCAGGAGTGGGAGGGGCTCTGGGGGAGGGCTCACCGAGTGCCATGTGCACGTATGCCTCTATCATTCCGAACTTCATCATGATGTATGTTTACAGTGCACCAATAAAAAAGACAATAAAATCCAATTTAAAAAGTGGAGGAAAAAGCCGGGCGTGGTGGCGCATGCTTGTAATCCCAGCATTCGGGAGGCTGAGACCGGAGGATCCAGGTTCGAGGCCAGCCTCAGCTACCTAGTGAGGCACTCCACAACTTAGTGAGACTCGGTTTCAAAATAAAGAATAAAAAATAGGGCTGGGGGTATAGCTCAGAGGTAGAATGCCCCTGAGTTCAACTCCCAGTACTGAAAAAAAAAAAAGTGGAGGAAAAAATCTTGAATAGATACTTCCCATGTATACTTGAGCTTCACATGTGGATCATGTATAGGGAAATTCAAATTAAAACTACAGTGAGAGATTACTAAACACTAATAATGATTGCTGGAATTAAAAACAAATAAGAGAGAAAGGAAGGAGGGACGAGAAGTAACACTCTAGAAGAACAAATGTTGGCAGCTATGTGCAGCAGGCCCAACTCTAGTCAGTTTCCAGTGAGTGGGTGAAATCATATGGAAACTTCTGAGAAAGTCTGACAAGTTCTTCTAAAGCTAACCATATACCTACCCTATCCTATGATACAGGAATTCGCCTAAGTGCTTACTTAAGAAAGGAAATGTGTGTATGTATATGTATATGTGTGTGTGTGTGTGTGTGTGTGTGTGTGTGTGTGCTCATAGAAATACTTGTGTAAAAATTTACATCATAGTTTTATCCATTAGACCTAAGAACCAGACAGAACATACGAAGATATTTGTGTATGGATACAACAGCAAACTATTCAATGATAAAATGCGAAATACTGATGAATACGAGGACAGGACAAAGCTCAGAGTCACTGCTAAGTGAGAGGAGGTTTACCAAAAGAGAATGGCTATGGTGCTGTTGTACATTCTAGAACAGACAGAACTAAACTGTAATGGAAAACAATCAGAACAGAAGTTGCCTCGGCCGTGGTGGGGGAGGTGTGGCCCCAGAAGAGGCATGGGGGATTGTGGAATGACATGTGCTCAACGCTCCATGTTTTCATAGGGGTGTTGGTTAACACAGTTGTATGTATTAGAGGTCAAGGCTTGGAAAATGAGCTGGGCATGGTGGTATACCCCTGTGATGCCAGTACAGGGAGGCTGAGACGGGAGGATCATGAGTTGGAGGCCAGCCTGGGCCATTAAGAGAGACTGTCTCAAAATTTAAGAAAAATAAAAAATAAAAAAGTTGAAAGTGTAGCTCGCTGGTAGAGTACCCCTGGGCTCAATTCCTAGTAATCCAGAAGAATAAAGAGATGAATATATAGAAAAGCATGTAACAAAGCAAGTAAAGTAACATGTCAATAGCAAAACTAAGTGGTAAGAATATAGGATATCACTGTAAAATTCTTTTAACTTTTCTGTCTGTCTGAAGGTTTTTAGGATGCCATGTTGGGAATAATTCTACTGAGCCAGAGAAACCAGGTGAAAATGGATATATACTGTAATATTCCATTCATGTGAGTTCTAGAATGGGCAAAACTAGTCTATCAGGCCAATGGTTATCCATGCTGGGAATCCAGGGAAGTTTATTGGGAATAGGCAAAAGGGAACTTTTGGGGTAATGGGAACATTCTCTGCCTGGATCGGGATACTAGTTTTATGGGCATATACATATGACACAGTATTTCAAATAGTTTGTTTAAAATGGGTACACTCATTTATAGTATTTAAATCCTACACAAATAAATTTGGTTCTAAAGTTTCTCTCCTTCTGGCTAACCAGGTATTCTTCCCAACATTCATGTATTATTGGGAGGGGTACAGAATTCATGCTTCCCAGTGGTTCTTCAACCTACAGCGCTTCAGATCCCTCCCCCAAAGTAACGTTTTTCAGTGACCAAGGGCTTCCATGTTTAATGACAGAGCATCCGAGAGCAGGTCCAGGTCGGGCCCCTCCTCTCTCCTCTGCCACACAGGGAAGGACTTGGCCATGAAGAGCAGCCAGCTTTGGGGCCTTGTCCCAGGAGCTGAGTGAGCTGTGTGCATCAGGCCCTGGAAGATGGAGCAGCAGAATCTGGGCCATCCATTCTGGATACAGTCAGGAGCTTGGGAAAATGCCCTTCAATCCACAGTGTAGGAAAGAGAGAGGTCAGCTCTGGACTGGTTCTAAGTCAGGAAGGCATGTCATGTCCACTCAAGGTCCTAGAGGGACAGCTCTCCTCCTGTCTGGGTCCTCTTCTCTGGTTCAGATGGTATTTAAATTAGAGTCTTCCAGAAACTCTGTTGCAGATAAAGGAGATATCTGCAGTGATCCTTTAAGCTCTGTTGTTCCCCTACTCTCTAATTTTGAGAGTCTCTACTCTTAATTATTATCAGTAGTAGTATTGTTTTGGTACTGGAATTAAACCTAGGGGCATTCTTCTTCTGAACCGTATCCCCAGCCCTTCTAAATTTTTATTTTGAAACAGGATCCTGCTAAGTGGCTGAGGCTGGCCTCAAGTTTTCAATCCTGTCTCAGTCTCCCAAGTCCTGGGATTCTAGGTGTGTGCCACCACTGCCAACCGCGTCTCTACTCTTGACTCTTAACTACAGACCCCAGCAAGTCTCTGCTGTTCATTAGTACCTTTGATGGAATGGGGGGAGGAGTTTACATATTTATCCTTTATAGGACTCTGCTCCATTTCTTTCAATATCTCCATGCCCTGGGAGTGAATGTGGCAGCTTTGTGAGGGTGGGGACAGTGTCCTCTTCATCTCTGCCAGTTCAGCCTGGCTGGAGCCATGATGACGTTTACTGACTGAGCTTTTATGTTCTGAGCATTGCCTACATATATTAGCCACCATTAGAGGACAAAATAAAGAGAAGATGTATTGTTCTTTTCCTCAAGGAACGTGTTCTCCTGTCGTGAAGATAAAACATTTCCACATAAAACAATTAGGAAAAAATCACAAGTGAGTAGAAACGTGGCTCCCGGCTTTCTTACAGTCCATTTTCCATTTGTGCTGTGGGAAGGCAGAGCGTGGAAGTGGTCCAGGCAGGCGCAGTTATTAGCCCTTATGGAGGAGTGTAATTTGACCTCGTGCATGGCCGACTGGTGTATTTAGGTAGAGAGGGAGGAAAAGTGGTTTGCCTTCTGGGCAGGGCATCGGGTGTAAGTAAAGCTTGATGATATGCATTATCATAGCCTGCCTGCTCACGCCGCTGCCCATTATTTTCCCATTTATAACTGCAAAGCTGGGCTCTTGGTGTGTTTGATTTCTATTATGCAGGAAGTTTTAAGGAGGCACTAATTTCTCTTGTAGATTATTCTCTTTTTTTAAGCCGACTCATGGGAGGACAGCTCTCAAAGCAAGGAGCACCTGCTGCTGCAAAGACATTATTAGGACTTTTGATCCTGGGGAAAGAGCTATGGGCTGGGATCTGGAGACAAGAACTCGAATCCCAACCTGACCAGGATCTGCTGTGCTTCCTCATCAGGTCCTCCCCAAACCCACAAGGCCTCTGCTCCTTCCTCTTTGACTGTCTTCTACATGTCCACAGTTGGAGCGAATGCTTGCTTGGTGGAGGAAATCAACCCGATTTCCTACATAATGTGAGTGTTTATCCACTGGGACTTTGTCATCTCCAATAGACTCCATCTCAAATAGATTCCAGATGCCTTATTATTCAGGGTTAAGATCTCCCTTTTCTTCTGCTTCAAGGTGCAGGCCAGCAAAAGTTCTATTGTTTCTCTATATCCTAAGTTGGTGTTTGCCACAAAGTAGGCACTTCCACACAGTTATTGAATTTATAAACCTGAACCCAAACAAATGATTGGGTTAATGAGCCCAAGAAGGGCTCAGGCCTGCCTGCAGCTGTCCTCAAGAAGTTCCGGGAGACGAAGCGGAATGAAGTGTGAGTCACTGGGAAGGAGGGTGCTCTGTTTGACTAACAGGAAGTGCAAAGCTGAAAAAGCCTTTCCCCCTCCACAGCGGAGGAGGTGCTGTACAGCCCCAACAGCTCAAGAACTGCCTTGAATAGTCAGCACTCCTGCCTCCTTCCCCACTACCCTCCCACCCCAACGTCCCACGGCGATGCCAGCTGCAACGATCACAAACCATGCTCCTTTTCCTCCTCCTTTCTCCAGACCTAATCGTGCTTGGCCTCAGTCTCTGCCTCATTGTTCAGATGAGAGATCTGAGTCATCTTCTCTTTCCTCACGGTCCACTGAATGGACCCACAGCTCCATTTCCCCACCAAAGTGAAGAAATCCAACTTGACTTTAATTGCCACCATCAAGGGCCAGGCACTGTTGCAGATGATTAGTCTAAGTGATCTCTTTTAACCGCATTATAACCCCAGGAGGAGGTGGGTAGAGTCTTTATAGGAGGGTGAATAATTAGAGGCTCAGAGTGGTTAGAAGACTTTCCCAAGGTCACGGAGATGGACAGTAGGATTTGCCCCTAATTGGATGGACCTGGAAATCCCTATTCTTCCAACACTGTCCAGATACCTCCAGTTCAGATGTTCCCTGCTCTTCTTCTGACTGCTGTCTTGGTTCTGGAATTGGGTACCATAATGGTTCATCTGTTACTCATCCCCTGCTAGTACTGTCTAATTCTTCCCTCGTCTCCTACTCTCCGCTCAATGTCAGATACACATGTACCCGTTCTCTGAACACTTCTAGGCATTAATAAATTCCTTTATTTTAATTATCAAACATGTTATCTTTTTTTTTTTTTTTTTTTTTTTTT